>CDMY01000395.1:0-18922 GCA_001179505.1 Vitrella brassicaformis | reverse complement strand
GTGGGGGGGGGGGGGATCCTGCCATCCCCCTCCTCGTCTATGTCTCTTGTGCAGCGACGCTGCGCCTGTTGGAGAATGAGATGAAGCAGGACGAGCTGGCGCAGTTCCTTAAGGACTTGTTCGAATCAAGAGACACTGAGGTAAGTGTCTCAATGCATGCGTGTGTCTCAATCTGTCTGTCTGTCTGTCTGTCTGTTTGTCTGTCTGTGGTCAGATGAGCGGTATGCTGGACCCTGACGACATGATCGACCTCATCCACTCGGCCAAGCTCGGCCTCACGCGCTTCCAGATCTACACCGTCATGTCCGAGGCCACACTGGTCAGCCAGACAGACGCAGCAAGGCGAGACAATTGATGGCACTCGTGTGCCTGTGTGGGTGCCTGCAGGAGCCCGACGGCCGTGTGTCGCACGGAGACTTCATCCCCCGTGCTGTCGGTCCGTCTCACACACGCCCCATCCAACGCACAAGCAATCCCTCCACTTATCTGATTCCTCTGTGCGTGTGCGGCGTGCAGTTGTGATCCGTTCGATGTTGTCGTTTGAGAATAGTGTGCGTGCACAGGAGGTGGACAGCATCGGAGACGAAGCCGCCGCTGCCTTCGCATCCCAGTTGGAACAGGCAGGCTGGCCACCACACACAGCCCAACAACTGCAGTCCTGATGTCTGCCTCCCTCTCTGTCAGGCGTTGGATGGATGTGGCGAGGAGTTGAGTGCCAAGGAGCTGTCTGATCGGCTGACCGACTCCGCCATCGACGAGCGGGAGGTCAAGACGCTGCTCACCGCCTGCCCGAGGGTACATACCTGCCCACACACACACACACATAGGTTTGTCATGTGCAAATGTGTTTTGGTGTGTGGTGTGTTGACGTTCAGACGTCTGAGGGTCAGTACGTGTGTGTGGACGTCAAGAAGACGGCCTGGCCGGTGGTCAAGCAGGTGCGGCTGCACAAGAAGCACTTCCAGTCTTGAACACGATAGACAGGCCTGCAGTCAGTGAGGGAGAGTCATGTCGATTCATGGCCTGTGTGGGCCGCCCTTGTGAGTGATCAATCGAATGACGGATGGACACACGGGCAACGACATTGAAAGGTCATGTCACACTCGGCTCATCGAGCCGTCCACAGTCCGTCTATCTGTCAGTCTAAGCGAGAGGGCACAATTGCGTGAGGCAGATTCGCCACTGCACTACGTGTCCAACTCCAGGGCCATCGACACAGAGCCGCCTTGTTCATAGCAGCTCTGTGTGGATGACACTGCAGCTGCTGACATACGCGCAGGACGAATCACCACGAAGCACACCGACAGAAACAGATCAGCCTTCCTTCTCTCTGGTCATGGCATGCGGCAGCTGCCGTATGGTCCGCACACACACTCCACTCATGCTCCCTCTGACGGATCTCTGCCCCCGCCCTCATCCGCACGCAGCCACCGGCATGTGAACCGACGGCTCCACACCGACGACAACAACGGCAGAGATACATCAGTTCAAGCACGCCACCACACACATAATGCCAGCCTAGTGAAAAGCCCTAAAGCTCATCTCTCTCTCTTATCACATCGACTATACACACCGAGGCAGGATATGAGCTGCCGAAAGACAAGGCAGCCATGCCATCCCATGCACCACCCCCACCATTGCAAATCACTGTGCTGGCGGTGCCACCAGCCACCCAGGCTCGATGTTGCTCTTCGTGTCCTGCACACACCACAGCCAACACCCGAAACACAATGATTCCACAGCTCCCATGACCAGATAGATCTCCTTGCCTGTGCACTCACCGGCTCAATCCACCCCTTGTTCCTTGCCATGGTGGGCAGCTTGTACCACTGCTTCCTTCGCTTGTCGCGCCTGGACCTGCTGGTCTTCTTCTTCGGCACCGCCTCCAGCGACGTGATGCCACCGTCGGAAACTGACACAGACGGTGATCGCGGTGATGATGGTGAGGACAGTGGTGGCAGCAGGATGAAGCCGACGGCGCGGAGAGAGCGAGGGGCGAGGGGACGGGATGGTGGGAAAGGACGGGTGTTCGAGGCGACAGATATGACGACACCCAGTGAAGAGACGAGGAGGGACGCCAGGAGCTTCATTCTGAGACGAGATCTGTGGCAGGGGAAATCTGCGAGCTGAGCTGCATTCTAAGCTCGCAGCAGATCTCGCAGGCTGCTCTTCCCCCTTCCTTTGCCTCATCGTCACACCGGTTTCTTCACTCACTCACTTGCTGTTTTCATTTTTCCCATTGGCGATTTTTCCCTTTCAACAAGCATCTCGTCGGTCGGCACTATCGCCGTGCAGCCATCCAAGCAGCCTGGGTGGTGCTCTGTTCTGTGAAGGCCATGCTGTCGGTCAGCTGGCTTGTGCCCCTCACCTACGCCCTCCTCTCTCCCGCCATGACCGTCTTCGCCATCCGAAGACGCTCACCCCCCTCAGACAAAGGCTCCCTGGCGTCTGACCTCTTCCCTCTGCTGCACCGCATACGAGGCGGTTCCCGCAAGCACACGCTGAAACGCAGGCGCGGCCGTGTCTCCATCCGAGGGGGAGACCTGAGTGCGCTTGAGGCCAAGGACGGCAGGGAGTGGCGGGTGCGGAGGTGGTGGGTGGATGGAGACGACCAGGCGACCACGGACGAGGCAGCACAAGACGATCGGACCACGCAAGCAGGTAACAGGGAGGGCATGTCTTGGCCAATGGAATGCATGTGCATGTCTGCGTTTGTGTGCGTGCATGTGATGTGTTTGTTGTCTGTCTGTCCCCATGATAGATGACATGGATATGGATATGTGTGGCGACTCCGGCTGCTCCGTGTCTGAAGACGTCTTCGCCTCCCTGGGTGGGTGCCAGGCTGCCCTCAGTGAGCTCCGCCAGGTGGTGGAGGTGCCCCTGCTGCGCCCAGAGCTCTACGAAGGCCTCCCGGAGCCCTCACGCGGCGTGATTCTCCACGGCCCGCACGGCTGCGGCAAGAGGTCGATGGTCAAGGCACTTGCAAATGGCACGGGAGCCAACCTCATCACCATCTCTGCCGCCAAGCTGGAGGTCAGCAGAAGAGTCGAAACGGGCAGAAGGCATCATCTCGATGTCTGTTCCCTGTATGCGTCTGTGTGCGTCAGGTTGCCGAGTCGGAGAGCACGCCTGTGAGTCAGTATCTGGACAATGTTCTGAGAGCGGCTGAGAAGAGCAGCAGTCCGTCCATCGTGTTGATGGAGGACTTGGACATGCTCGCCCCCCAAAGCCCTGGCAGCAAGGGAGGCGTCGGGATACACGGACGGTCAATCACCGAACACGTGAGCAGACAGACAGACAGGGGCATGCACTGGATGGTTGTCGTCATGGTGGGCTGTGTTGGTGTGGTCGTCACGGAATGCAATGCAGTTGTGTCGGTTCTTCGAGGAGCTGGCTACTCGTCGCGTGATAGTCATGGGCACCACATCGAACATAGAGCACATCGACCCTGCACTCAGAAGGTAGTCTCCAAGAGATACAACACACCACTTGGAACAAGCTGAGACGCTGCTGTGTGCCTTCTTGCGTCGTGTCAGGCTGGGGCGTTTTGAGGCTGAGGTCGAGATGGGCATGCCCGACAAGGACGGCCGGTGAGAGGGAGAGAGGGAGGTGCCACCCACTTGGACACATGCACGTTGTCCTCTGTGTCTCATCGGACAGTCGTGAGATCCTGGCCGTGCTGACGCGCGGCTTGCGACTGGCACCAGATGTCAAGCTCGACTCCATCGCTGAGCGGACACACGGCTACGTCGGGGCGGACCTGGCGCTGCTGTGCAAGATGGCGGGTAAACTCTGCATCCGCGACCACCTCGCCCGCACAGAGGGCCACCAACGCGCCCCACGCCAGTCACGCGTTCGCGGACACTCTGACGACAGTCTCCGGAACCAGATTTCATACAACGGCCTGCCGTGCGTCAAAAGCGCCGTGGCCGAGCACGGCCTGACGGTGTCGCATGACCACTTCGAGCAGGCCCTGACGGTCGTCAAGCCGTCCTGCCTGCAGGACGCCCAGTACACCATAGAGACGCCCAGTGTGTCTTGGTGCGACATCGGCGGGCTTGATGCGGTCAAGGATGAGCTGAAAGAGGCCATCGACCTGCCATTGAACCACCCCGAGTTGGTCAGCAAGTTCAATCTGCAGGCCAGCAGGGGCGTGCTGCTCCACGGACCGCCCGGTTGCGGCAAGACGCTGCTCGCTAAGGTGAGGTAGAGAGATGGAGGGAGGGATGTCTCATGTCTGCTTTCACTGGACTGTGTGTCTGTGGGCATCAGGCTGTTGCGCGCGAGAGCGGGGCTAATTTCCTGTCTGTGAAGGGTCCTGAGCTGCTGAGCAAGTGGTTTGGCCAGTCAGAGGCCAACGTACGGGAACTGTTCAAAATAGCGAGGTGGGCGCCCACACAGACATCGAGACACACACACACAGAGACCCCCGTCCTCACCACCTCTCCTTGTTACCCTCAGGGCCAGCGCCCCCGCCGTGATCTTCTTCGACGAGATCGATGCCTTAGGTCGGCGGAGAGGCAGCACATCCAGCGGCGAGGGCAGCGAGGCGTCCGCAAGGGTGCTCAACCAGCTGCTGACCGAGCTGGACGGCCTCGGCAGTGACAGCGGCAAGCACGTGGTCGTCATCGCCGCCACCAACCGCCCCGACGTGCTCGACGAAGCACTCCTGAGACCGGGACGATTCGACCGGATAGTGCTGATTCCACTGCCTGATGAGGGGGCGCGGCGGAGCTGCCTCGAGGCCTGTCTGCGGAAGACGCCTGTCGAGACGAACGTCGACCTTGATCGACTCGCTCAGCAGATGGAGGGCTTCTCGGGTGCGGACATCAACGAGCTGTGTCAGCGGGCCGCGAGGCTGGCGGTGAGGGAGAACATCGAGGCGTCATCCAAGCGGCCCATCGATGTCTCCCAGCGCCACTTCGACGAGGCCCTCAAGACAGCACGGAGGTCCGTCTCTCCCGAAGTGGCCGCGTCATATCGGCGGCACGAGCAGGACAACGGCCCTTCATCCCAATCCCCCCCTCCCTCCTCCGACCGTGATGCTCTCGAGAGGCCGGTGCGGATCACCGCCTAGTCGTTCCTGATGATGCCTTATGAGGTGCTCCGGGCCAGCAGAGGCTCTGTGAGTGAGTGAGGCTGTGTGTCGGGTGTGTGGGGGTGTGGTGTGTTTTGGAGTGGAGTTCCATGGATGAGAACGGCTGTGTGGCGGTCTTTTGAACCGAGAGCAGAGGAGATCAGAGAGGGTGAGAGAGAAGGCAAGTGCGTGTCTGATTTTCGAAGGCAGCCGTCTCCGGTGTGTCTATGTGCATGTCCAGAGTGCCCGTCTCTCCCTCTCTTTTTCCCCGTGTCTGTGTCTTGTGTCTGTGTCCGTGTCTGTCGGTTTTGCTCATCGATCGACGCGACATCCCTTTCAGCCGTTCCCAGGTCAGACAGACTTTGCAGAGTTTTGCACCTGCCAGTCGTCACGTCAGTGAGATGACAGACAGACGAGCATATTTGTGTGAGCGTACGTGAGGGTGTGGGTGTGTGGATGGATAGGGGAGTTTGCGCTACTTGCTTGCGGCGAGACAGACCAGAGAGTGATGTGACTTGGCTCTGTGGTGCCTTCTTTGCTGTCTTGTCGGTGCGCAGCACCGCGTTGGGGCGGACTGCTTCAACAGACATCATGACGTGACACTGGTCATGATGCCTCGTGAAGTGGAGGACCTCAACGCCTTACTGCTCACGTGGACAGCGACAGAAAGCGAGCAGAGCCGTGCAAGCGAGGGCGAGTTTCCAGCCCACGTTCTCGTGGCTGATGATCCCTGCCGCTCCGCTACCCGACGCCGTCTATCCTATCCTATCTTATCTCTGCCCATGTGTGTGTGTGTGTGTGCTGATGAAAGGATGATGTATATCCGTCTGTGTGAATGTGGGGCGGTTGGGTGGGGGGGTGGTGCCTGGGTGCGTGCTGGAGAGCTTTTGCCCCGTTTTTGAATAAAGCACGGCGGGGGAGGAGGGAGGAACTGCGAGCAATAGACAGATCGAATAGCTAGACAGGTGATAGGTAAGGCTAGTGGATGCGGCGAACTAGTAGGGTGCTATGCGATGCGATGATCGGTGTCTGTACAGACAGCTGCATACATATCTATGTGCTATCCTATCTATGTGTACGTGTCTCCACACATACAGTGCGGTAGAGCGACGACAGCTGCATGCTGGGTCAGGGGGTGCAGCGACCTCGGTGGAGTGACGGGCAGTGCCCCCTCCCTGAGAGAGAGAGACAGAGACAGAGAGACCTCATCCACTCATCCACTCCCCAGTCCCGACAGCCGCTATTTGTTCTAACCGCTGCATGTGTGTGGAGGATGCTTGTGTGTCGTGGTTCGTCTGCCCCGTCTGTATTTAGAAGCGCATCGTTAGCGCAAGGGGCCGCTGAATCGCACGCACACGCACGTCCACCACCAGACGAGACCAATTCGTGAACTCCTTCATGCACACGGGTCGGGTCGCTGGGGAGAGGTGGGTCGGGGCGCTGTGTGTGTGTGTGTGTGTGTGTCTGTGGGGAGGTGAGGGTCTGTGGTCGTCCGCCCGCCGTCTGTGTAGTTCTGGCCACCCATGGACGAGACAGACAAACAAGAGAGGCACTGCATGTGTGTGTGTGGAATGGTACTGTCCCTCATTTGTCGTCCGTCTGTGAGTCAGTACCGTCCCGTCCCGTCCCGGCCCCCTGTTTCGGCCGCCATGTGTGTGTGTGTGTTGGGGGGGGGATTGAGAGTGTCAGAGTTTCCGCCTTCAGTTCAATAGCTATGGCTAACTGAAGGATGATATTTCCCTGTGTGTGTGTGTGACGTGGTTCCCTGCCTTTCTGCCTTTCTCCGCTTTTCTTCGCCTTTTGCCTTCCTGCCTGCCTGCCTGCCTGCTTGCTTGCCTGACTGCATGGCCGCCTGTCCCACCATCACAACCGACGCGAGAGCACGGTGCTAGGCACACACACACACACATGGATGGATGGATGGATGGATGGATGGACGCCTGCTGCTGCTGGTGCTGACTGACATGTACTATACCATATATCGTAGCCAAGGTACCCACCTGGCTGCCTAGCTGTCTGTCTGCCTGGTCGGCTGTCTGTCTGTGTGGCATTTCTCTATTTCTGGTGAGGAGTGCCGTCAAGAGAGCACACCCGACTGAATGACTGACTGACTGTGTGTGCACATCACATCCACGGTCATGCCATGACGCCACTCACTGCATTCATTCGCTGACTTCTGCCATGATGTCCATGAGTGCGCGTGACTTGCACACCTGTGTGTGTATGTGTACGTGTGTCTTAACCATAGAATTTCGAACCACCGGAGTCATGTGCACTCCACACCGCCACGCAAATCCTCATCACGCAGACAAGGCAAAGATACCGACCACCAGACGTCTCTCCCTCTCTCAACCAATCAGGGGGCCGCCAGAGATGCAGCAATGAATCAGTCAGTCGTCTTCAGTCAGTCTTGCTCGAGTGTGTCCTCCTGCCCGCCCTGCCGCTGTCTGCGGGCCACGTTGCGTTTGATGATTTCCTCCATGCTCATGCCGCTCTCCATGTAGACGTTCTTCTTGACCTTGTCCAGGTATCGAGAACCCATCCCCTCACCAGACGAACGAGCCGCCTGCACACACGGGCAGATGCATGGCCGCCGGCCGGCAGGGATGGGTGGATTGGTGGGTCTGAAATGTTACCTGTGCCTCTCGTCGTTCCTTCTCGATTTTCTCGACTTGTTGCTCTTTCTTCTCCATCTCACTCAGACGGCTGTGGCGCTCAACCTCATGGCTGCACACATTAATTACATAAACAAACACAATAAATATGACACCAGGAATGCCCTCGCCCGCTCACCGTTTCGCATCATCCTCCATCTCGCGCAGCCGCCTCTCCCTCTCCTCAGCCGTCATCCTCCCACCACCTCTGTCTCTGTCCCTCTCCCTCCTGTCGCGGTCACGTCGATCTATGCCGTCCCGCCCAGCGGGCCCCTCATCCCGGCCTCGGAACACCCGTGGGTCAGGTCCGAGATCTCGATCTCTGTCGTCTCTCTGGTCGCGCCGGTCGC
Source organism: Vitrella brassicaformis (assembly GCA_001179505.1). Lineage (NCBI taxonomy): Eukaryota > Vitrellaceae > Vitrella > Vitrella brassicaformis. The sequence continues at coordinate 10,841 of CDMY01000395.1, read as the reverse complement.
TGCCGCTCCTGCCGTACCGCCTCTCCTCGTTGTCGGGCTCCCTCTTGACACGCACCGGCGACGGCCGCCGATCGTCACGAGATCGATCTCGGTCGTCATCTCGAGGCCTCCGAGATGACCGCCAGTCGTCATTATCTTCACGGTCATATCGGCGGCCGTTGCGTTCGTCTCGTGGTGGGTTGCGGCGGTCGTAGCTGTCGCGTGTGTCCCGCTCACGTGCCGTCTCCCTCTCCCTGTCCCTTTCGTCCTCGGCATCGCGCACCCGCCTCTGCATTCAATCACCACACAGACACACAACACAGGTGGCGAATCTATCGTCGGCCGCGTGTGTTTTGGCTCGCCGCTTCTTACTCGTCTGAATATGTCGTCATCGTCATCGAGTTCGTCCTCCCTCTCCCTGTCCCTCCCCCCGCCCCGCCTGCCTCTGTTCTCCCGGTCTATCTCGAGGTTGAAGTGCTCCTCACGCCGACGCTCACGCTCTGAGTCCCACTTGGCCCGCGCACGACGAATGTCGGGGTCGTTCTGCATCAGGTCCAGCGTGTCCTCAAGACGATACTTGCCCTCAGGCATGGAGAAGCCCCCCTTTCCTTCCCGCCTGTCTCCCTCCTCCCTCTCCCTCTTGACGGAGGATGGGTGGCCCTCGTCTTTGGCCTCGCGCTTGCGGTGTTTCCTGCGGTCAGCGTCGGACTCTGACGAAGACCCCCTGCCGCGTTTCTTCTGCTTCTTCTTTTCCTTCTTGGCCTTCTTTCTCTTGTCCTTGTCATCCTTGCTCAGCAGCTGCTCGCGGAGCAACGGGTTCTTGAAAACGTTCTGCCGCTGCTGCATCTCGGCCTGCTTGATGACCAGCAGCGGGTCCTCACGGAGCTTCCTGAGAGTGTCCTCTGTGGTCGTGGTGAGGGACGTGAGGAACAGAGAGCCCACCGCCCCTCCCTGCGAGGCCGACAGCTGCTTGACCCGCTCGACGTCCTCCTTGCCCTCAGCGTCGGGTTTCTTCTTGCCCAGCAGGAAATCCTCGGTGCTCTCCTCCGTCTTGGCAGCCCGAGGATCCTCATACATCCAGTCCAGCTTGGCATCCACGTTGGCCTTGGGCACCAGGCCGGCGTCAGCCTGCAGCTGCTTGAGTGCCGCGATCTGCCGCTCCTGCTCCAGCTGCTGCTCCCTAGATGACGCGCCATGCTCGCCTCCAGCCGACATGATGATCTCTGCTACGCGTCAAATCACGCCGCGCTCAGATCTGATAAACCAGAGGAAAAAGCGCCGGGCATCCTGATGCACAGTATCTACTCTGTCAGTGCGTGCTGCATCATGTCACTGCCGCGTACCTCCTCAGGTCAGGCTGTTGCGAAGAATCTCGAAAACCGGATCCAGCAAAATAACAGACTTTCGAATGCACCCAGAAGCTGTCTGCACGTGTCGCAGAATCCACGACCTGCCCGCAAAGCCACGGAAAGCGAGAGGGAAACGCGAGCTTGGATTGTGCGAGCTGAAGGGTGGAGGGCAGAGCCTTCTTTCCTCCGAGCATGTCGGGCAGCAACGCGGTGAAGACGCAGCTCAACAACTTCATACAATACTTCAAAACATATGGTAAGTGAGGACGGCGAAACAGAACCGCTCGCGGGGAGGGATCTTGATGAGATCTGATGGATGCCCGTGTGTGTCAGGCATGACCACACATTTTTGGGGTCCCATCGCCAACTGGGGATTTGTTATCGCGGTACGGGCTGTGCCGAGGGCCGACAGATCTCTGCATTGTCACCTCTCTGTGTGTTGACGCAGGGGCTCAATGACATGACCAAATCGCCAGAAGTGATCAGTAAGCAGACACACACACACCAGTTTCCGCCTCCCCCGCTGTCACCTGCGTGCGCCCTGTGGTGTGATGACTGACTGACCTTCTTGCAGGCGCTCGTATGACGGGTGTGCTGTGCGTGTACTCGATGCTGTTCATGCGGTTCGCCTACATGGTGCAGCCCCGCAACTGGCTGCTCTTCGCCTGCCACTTCTGCAACGAGGGCGTCCAGCTCACACAGCTGGGGAGGAGGATGGCATACGACATGGGCAACAAGATGACTGCACCAGCCACATAGCCATGTAGCCACTAGAGGGGGGGACATTGGGGGAGGGCAGGGGAGGGGACACACTGGCTGCGTTTTAGAGCTTTGTGTTGGCGGCGGCGGCCTTTTGCCGGTCCGCGTGTTGGTGTGGTGCTGCTTCAGCGGCCAGAGACCGAGCTGCCTAAATGGGTGAGTCTGAGTGGGTGGGCGGGTGAGTGTCTGTCTGTGTGCACTCAGTTGTGGTCGGTAGACAGTAGGCTACGTAGCCGTAGGTGGGGAAGCGACATTACTGCATACATACGTGCAATCAATCAATCCACTGCGCTCACACATGCGATCGATGCAGTTGCGTCATCCATCACCATCCTGGGGCATTCATGAGATCGTGACTTTGCTCAAGTCAGCCCCAGCCCCACACGATGCACTGGGACGACCAACCAAAGCAACACAAAGCAGACAGAGACAACACAATCAATACCTGGCTCTCCTGGTGTATTGCAGGTGCCTGACGGCACTGTGGGCACTTACTTTCCCACATCGAAGGTGGCATACCAAACACACGACGGCAACGCCTGCCTGCCTGCATGGTGCTGCGTGTGTGTAGTGTGGGTGTGTACAGTTCTTGTGGAACGGTTATTAATGGCGCGTCGCGCTTCGGCGTGAGGCAGATTGCCTAGTTGGCTGGTTGGTGCGTTCTGTCTCTGTGTCGGCACCGCATCGTTGCAACCATCCTTGCCATGCATGTCAGTCATCTCGTCCGTGAGTTAGTGTCTCACGTCAGCCACCCTTCCTCGAACACCATTGAACGCATCCGTCCATCCATCCACCCACGAATGCATTGGCACTTGGCACACATGTCGGCGTGTTCCATCGCGGAGAGGACCGGAATGTCGTTGTCCTGCAGGAGGCCCCGCAGACGCTCGTAGCCCGGCAGCTTGAGGGAGGAGTCCAGCCTGACACACCCACCACGCACACACAGGGAGCTGCACCCCTGTGTGTGTCTGTGTGCACTTACACAATGCCCTCCCTGCTGCAGCTTGAGAGCCTCTGGTTTGGGGCTGTACGGTTGAGACGCAACTGTGTCACGCGCCTATCTATCCTTAATGGTACTTACTGCAATAGTTTATGCGCACGACTACTCGTGACTTGCATAAGTTTGTGTGATTGTCGAACAAGCATGTCGTGCCTCGGCATGTCGGTGACCGCCAGACTGACTGACTGACTGCCGGCCTGTCTGTCTGTCTGTCTGTCTGTCATTCATTTGGTGCGTGCTGGGTGGTGGTTGGTTGTGAGGGACACGATAGAGTGTGGATGCATTCAGTCAGTCAGTCACATTGACGTGAGCAAGTGTGCCCATTCCACGACTGTACAAGCACCGTCTCCCCCCATCTGCTCGCACTCGTGTAAGTAAGTGGCCTGACTGACCCACTGACACCCTGTCTGTCTGTCTGTCTCTCTGTACACACCGACACGCCCCGCCCGCCCCACCATCTGAGATGCACACACAGCCCTCTTCTTGTCCATCCATCGGTTCTTCTCTCTCGCTGTGTCTGTTTGCATGAAGGCACCGGCACCAACAGAAATTAGACTAGGGCTGACCAGTCTAACCGCCATCTGACGCGAAGCCCGTCACGCAGCCAGACACACGACGAGAGGGAAGCACACACACAGCACCCACCAAGGCCACCCAGCAGCTGCAGCACCAGCAGTGTTCTCGTCAAGGAATGTTGGAGGCATGGTCCAGCCGCATCGTCTCACTGAACGCCAAATCCTCACGGACTGGCTCCCTCTCCACATCTGCGGCATCTCGGCCTGGATCGTCTGACAGCACCGCCGCTTGGTCCGTCTCTCGTTTGGCGGCATTGTTTTCCTTCTCTCTAAGCAGTGACGCCAGCGAGTCGTGGATGTCTCGCGCCTCGGCTGGAGATGATGGGATGCCTTCGTGGAAAGCCACACCTGATGGACCTACACAGAAGGGAAGCCCACACACTACTGAATACAGATGGCACGTTGCTTCCTTGCCTGGCTGACTTACCCAGGAGTCGCCGAATGTCTTGCCACTCATCAAAGAGCTCCGACACATACACAGACCCCTCACTCCTGCCGTCCAAACCCCTCTCGCGCACACGCTCACGCACCCCGCAGCTGTCTTCCCTGCCACCGTCTGTCGCCATCGCCTCGAGTAGCTCATCCAAAGTGGCGGTGATGATGCTGACTGGCCAGTGGGAGGGGCCGACGAGGACGCATGCCACATTGGGTTTGGTGGGCGTGCCGGCGTATGGGCGCGAGGCGAAAGTGATGGACTGGCCGAGAGTGAGAGCGATGTCAGAAAGGCCGGCATCGCTGTACCTCGAGGCTGCCTGCCGGAGACCTTTCAGCGCCTGGGACAGCAGCCAGGCGAAGGGAATTGGTCTAGGTGTGGTCTGGGCTCGTGCCTGCCTGTGCGGTGCGTGTACCTTGGTTTTCATGTCGTGGGACAGCCACTGGTGCTGCTCGATGAGTTGTCGCTGCGTGCCGTGCTCGCCCAAGTCAAAGTGCTCCTCCAGCAACTCCCGGATCGATGACGCATACGTCAACTGCATCAATAAACAATACAACACACAACGTCAAACGTCCACGTCGTGAGGGGCTCCACTTCCACGGCATACCATGTCGCGGCCATCCTTGGCGATGGTCTGCCATTGCGACACCTTCCTGGCAAGACCCTTGATGACCCCCTGCTGCAGGTATGTGGGTGCCGCGAAGTTGTCGATGAGCCACTTCTCGACCACAGCCACCTGCTCCATGGTCTCCCAGCAGCAGTACTTCAACATGCAGAGGTCGATTCGTGTGACGTCGAGGCGGCCCGACGTGTACGCCACCACCTTGAGCAGCTCGCCGATCTGACGCCACCTCCTGTCGGAGACGAGGATGTCTTGCTCCTTGAGGAACTGTCGGAGCATCTTGAGGACGTCCACTATTTCTTCATTCAGGCCATTCACACGCAACAGGGCCAATGAGCGATACCTGCACACCCACAAGAGCAAGAGAGAGAGAGAGAGAGAGAGAGAGATAAGTGCACAAGCCTAAACCACCCTCCGATCTTCCCCCTGCCTGCCTACCTCTGCGTCTCAGCTGCAGTGAACTTGTGGTGGATTCCCTCGAGCCGTTCGCTCTCGGCCGCCCCCCTTACCACCGCCTCGAAGCCAGCCACACTCACACTATCCACATAGCACCGCAGCAGGAACCTGTCGCTGAGGGCCCGCAGCTCGCCCGTCACCGGCACCTCGTTGCTCGCTGATATCAGAGTCCGCAGAGGGACCTGATGATAACATGGGGATGAAATGACCGGTTGTCCATGCGCCTCGGTCATTGCCTGCTCTTTCATTGCTTTTCTGACCCGCATGCGCGTTGTGCCGTTGTCGAACTCGCGTTCGTTGAGGATCGTAAGGAGCGAGTTGAGGATGGAACTGTTTGCCTGCATGACACAAATCCACCACATGCAACGAACGAACCGGTTCTCGGTTTCTTCTGACCTTGAAGATCTCATCCAGGAAAGCAAACTCGGCGGTTGGGAGATACTTGTCCGTCAGCCGCTCGAACCGGCCCTCAGCAATGGCGCTTAATGAGTAGGGCCCGAACACCTCCTCGGGCAGTGAGAAAGGGGTCAACAGACGCTCGAAAAACCTCCCCTGAACGAGCAGCCATCAGTTCATGAGCCCCATATGGATCACTCATGCGCTCGTGTCACCTGCAAGAGCTTCGCCAGCCGTCTTGCGATCTCGCTCTTTGCCGTCCCAGGAGGGCCAAGCAGGAACAGATGACTCCCGGTGACCAGTGCCAGCAGCACCACCAGACAGACCTCCTCCCGCTCCACCAAACCGCACTGCAGCAGCCTCGACGCCTCGCGCAGCGACTCCCGGAACCGATCCAGCGATGCATCCTCGTCATGTGGCCCTTTCTGTGATGGGAGAGGTGGATCTGCCTCGCCTCTTCCATCATCATCCGCCGGACTCTGCGTCGTTGAAGACGAGAAACGCCTCTCTTGCAGGGTCATGCAATTGGGCCGCCTCTTCTGGGTCGCATGAATGTAGTCCGCCCGCTCCATGGCGTCAAGAAAGGGCTGCTGAAGCCGGCGGGAAGATCTCTGTTGTGGCGCTGAAGTGTGAGAAAGGCATGTTTGCTTGATGGAGGCCAGCAGAAACAGCTTCCCTGGCCGCCGTGAGGCGCTTAAGAGAGAAAATCGCCGCAACATCACCGCTAGTCCGGAATCGTCGCGAGCTACAGCTCGCAATCATTCGAGCGGTCGAACCAATGGATTCGGCCGTGCGTGCATCGATGTAAAATGACTGCCGCCTCATACACGACAGCCCCGCTTTGTTTAATCAAGCAACCGTCGGCAAAACGTACACAGGTCGACTCGAATGTCAGGTGTGTAGTGGGGCGGGCTGTGCGCTGTCCATCCACTTCATGTACATTTAGACATGAGCACCCACATCCAGGCACTCAATATTCACATCTACACATGCAGGCCGTCCTGAGGCTGTCGTTTGAGCGCGTCCATACGGCCATGACGCATCAAAACGACACGCTTCAAGTCTGACCGTACACCAAAAGAACGCGCAGCACTACCCCCCTTTCCCCCTCATCGCCTCCCTGTTGGCCCTTAGCTACCAGGTCCAGCGTGAGTACACAAAACCCGAGGAAGCTCTCCCCCCACTCGTCCTCGATCATGTCACACTGGATAGTGAGGCTGTCGAGTGAGTATGAAGCCATCACCCGCTCGAAGCACTCACACGCCAACGCACGCAGCTCCTGCTCTGCATGGGCTATCTGCTCCTCATCTGACGCCCCCTCCTCGTCCAGCTCAAACTCACTGGTAAGGAGGTGCAGACTCAGATGCGCTTTGGACGGTCGCACGTGGGTCACAACACTCATAACCGACAAGGCCTGATCTTTGCTGAGATCAATCAGATCATCATCATCAGACCACAGCGATGTCACGGCAGGGCGTGTGAGTGGTTGGCATGCATCAGGCAACGCACGTAGGTTGTCGCAAAAAACGACGCTGACCTCATCGATGCGCTCAGTGGGCAGCAGTGGCAGGCACTCAGACAAGACAGAGAGGTCAGAGGTTCTGAACTGGACTGATCCGACGTGGCGCAGGCTGCCTAGCAGTGTGCTAAGCTTGTTGGGGCCGGCAGAAAAATGCCAGGCGCCCTCAGGGGGGTGCGAGCCCAGGATGTAGGCTAGCGTGAGATCCAGGTGCTCGATTCGTGGAAAGCAGACGTTGTTGCCGTCCTCGTCGACCTCTGTCATAAATGGGGGAATGCTGTCCGACACGATCTCCGCGCTCTGACGGTGATCGTCATGCACGCATTGGCGGATCCACAGCTGCGTCACGTTGGGAAAGTTGAGCACGTCCTTCCACGACTCGTCCAGAGGGGTACGGTACCCGCCACAGAAGAGCCACATCTGAGTTGAAGGAATGCAGCCATGGCATGCATACAAACCGTGCGATTCGTTCCTTGTCTGTCCCATTTGTTCCCCATCTAACTTACGCGGTTGGCTTTCTGGGCGACCTCTTTGACTGCATCGGCTACAGGGCCACGCACGGCAATGGGGGCAGTGGCACTCAGGGGCTCCGTGCTGCAGTCGACCGTCACGCAGGCGCCCGACCGCCACTCGACCGTGGCGCTGACTCGTCGGGCCCACGCGAGGAAGTCGCGCAGGGGGCGGGTCAGGTCGCCCAAGTTGTGGTCGATGGGGCATCCATACACGAACTCGATTGTCTTCTTCACTCCTGATGGATGGACGATCGGGCCACAAGGCATCAGTGCATCGACTCGGTCTCTCCCTATCCACCTCTGCTTATTACTGACCTTGCATTTCCGGTTTGCTCCACTGGGCATCCAAGGACCTTTGCAGGTCAGCTATATGACCATTCCTCAACGCCTCTTTGGTGACGCGCAGCCCACGGATGGTGCTGAGGCGACTGTACTGGCCGAGGGCGGCGATGAAGTCGCGGCTGCCGCAATCGCTGATGTCCTTTATCGCAAGTGTCGTCAGCTGAGGGGATGACCTTACGATCTGGGTGATGCCCGCGACGGCCCTGGGAGCGATCCCCGTCGCAGGGGCATTCAGTCCTTGGCAGTCGACGAGGGCTGGGAAGGTCCAGTGGGCGTCACTGTAGAGACCAACAGCACAGTGAGGGGACCCTCATGAATATGTGTGCATGGTCAGCCTGACTCACCCGAAGTATTCGATCCACGTGTCGCGTTCCACGTGCAGGTTGGTGAGTGCCGTGAAGGCCACAGGGGGCGGTGCACACCACGGCGCACGGCGGGTGCCTCTGTCGCCACCGATGTAGAGGTGTTTCAGGGATGCCTTGGCAGCCTCCAGACATGTCGCTACGAAGGAATGGCAACTCGCGTTGCGCTTCTCGTATGGCCCCGTGGATGACGGGATGCGGGCTGTCGTGACGTTGCCCTGACGAACGGACAGACAGACAGAAACCACATATGAGTGGTGTGGATGGGTGTTAGCGGCACGGTGTTGGTCTCACTCACCAGTTTGCCCCTCAGACGTGTCTGTGTGGCCAGGTCGAGGTTGCTCCACGTCTCGACCTCCTCCTCAGCGATGGTGAGGTTGCGGTAGATGCCGAAGGGCGTGGCCTTGCTGCTGCCGTCTTGGGCGCTGCTGGGGTGGTGGTTGGGCGTGCAGTCGGCTATGCCGTTGATGCCCCTATTGAGGAGGCAGAGGACAGTGGCCTCGATGGTGGTCAGCCACGAGGCTATGTCACACAGCAGCGGGCCCTCCAGACCACACAGACGCGACGGCCCACCCACAACCTGACACACATGTCACAATAGACGAACGGAACGATGTGACGGGTGCGTATAAGCGGCTTGATGTGTGTCGAGGCTGACCTTCGTAGGCTGCTGCTGTTGGTCGTGTCCCTGGCCGTCTTGCTGGGGACCACTCGACACACCACCTGCACACACAACAGACAAACAGACTGTCCGAGTGGGCGCATCTATGGTATTTGGTCCATTTCTGTTTCAATTAGTGCGTACCACCGTCACCGCCAGCAGCAGCCGCAGCAGCAGCAGCAGCAGCCGCATGACGACAACTCGAGCCATCCACCACACGCGCTCGCTTGCTATCCGACACACCAGCTACCTGCACACACACACAGAGACAGGATTAGAGGGCAGAGGGTGGTGCCTGACGGGCTGCTCTCAAAGTACACACCGATACGGATGTTTCATGAGTCGCCTTCTGAGTCCCCTCCACGGCCAGCTCTTCCGCACGACCACTACAGTCACCCTGTTGCTCAGACAACACACACAGAGATACAGGTGAGCTGGAATGTGTGTGAGCTGTGATATGTACCTCTGCCACTCCGCCCTGCAGTGAGTTGGTGTTGTGTATGTTGTTCAGATGCTCGACGGCCTCCTTGAGACAGCCGCCGCCACGGCTCACGTGGCCCACCACCACAGACAGGTCGCGGCCCGTCAGCGAGGCATCGTTGCCAGCTACCTGCAGCAATAACGAATCATGGATCTGGGTGACATACGGAACACACACACACACCACCCCTCACCCCGCCCACTTGCGCTTCTAGTGTATGGATGAGCTCTTCGATGCGATCCATCTCACGCCGGAACCGACGGAGGCCCTCATCGCGAGTCGCTTCCTGCACACACATACACACCAGCCACACACGTACACTCATGCCGTCCAGATAGGTGTGCACCGCATCAGGAGGTTCATGGTGACGCACCGGACGGGCATGCCCGTCGTTGCCATCTTGCTGCATAGCTGCAGCTTACGGCTCAGTGACCTCGTCTGCATGACAACAAACAAAACGCATGGATGGTCACCCCGGGCCGGTGCTGTTTCTTGCATATCTGTGCACCAGTGAGTGAGGCCCTCAGCCGCGGATGCCTACGTCTGCCCTTGAGTGCTGCACGGGCAGCCAACCAACGCTACTGCAGATAACTGCAGAACTCCTGACCACCTCCTGAGCACACAGCGGCCGCAGAGCCCAGCGCTGCAAGTGACAGAAATCGTCATTTTCCTGATTTTTGTACCCTCCCACCTCCCCTCTCGCTCGGTCGCTTCTCTTTCCTTCTCTTTTCCTTCCTTTTTCCCTCCTCTTCTCTTTTCCTCTCCTCCGCGAGCTCAAAGGAGGGGATCGCCAAAAAAGGGCAAAAGACTCGACAGCGCCGGGTGGCGTCTCAGACCAGTACTATCCCTCTTGTTCTACACTACCCGGCACGAATGGCCAAAGTGTGCCAAGACACTCGACCACATCACCTGACAGGTAATGGGCTGTGCAATCCATTCGGTGCACCGCTGTCGAGAGAGACACCATGCACCCACACCACGCTCACCCACAGGCAGGCTGTCGCTTGAGCGTCTGGCAACTCATGAATGCATTATGCGTTAAATCGAGACGCGTCCGCGACCCCCAAGACCGACCGTACACCACAACCCTCATCGCCTCCCTATTGGCCCTCAGCTACCAGGTCCAGCGTGAATGCACTGTCAGGATTGCCAGCTTGGCAAGACGAACCACTGCGAGCTTGTGAGCTAGGGTATATTGCTGTGTAACGGGTGGAGAGAGGAGAAGACAAGGAAACCAAACCCCCCTCTAAGCTCATTGTTGAGGAGGACTTTCGAGACCCTCAGCTGAAAGGACCGACCGAAACCCCATCCCACTCTACCAGGTGTGCGCCATTGTCGCTCTCTACATCAGGTGTGCGCCATTGTCGCTCTCTACATCAGGTGTGCGCCATTGTC
>CDMY01000394.1:34055-69278 GCA_001179505.1 Vitrella brassicaformis | reverse complement strand
GGGGGGGGGGATGGGGGTGTAAGAGGAGATCGAGGGGGCTGCACCGTTGACCCACTCACTCACTCATCCTTTCATCTGGATGCCATGCCATGCCATCCCATGCCCATTCAATTCGTGACGTGAGTGTGACGTATGTGATGTGTGTGGTTGTGACAGTCAAATCAGCCCGGAGGATTTATGGGCCTGTCTGCCTTTGTTTCTGGCTCTGGCTGTCTGTCTGTCTGTCTGATTCTCACTTGACGGACGTCAATCATCGCACGCATGGATGCAGTCAGTGTGATGAATGCAATCGCAGCGAACGAGACAGCGCATACGAACACTGCAGGCAGGCAGGCAGGCAGGTAGGTAGGCTGTCCGTCTGTCTGTCTGATGCCTGCCTGCCTGCCTGCCTGACGGAATCCCTGCTGCACGTATGTGGGTGTGGTCTGGTGCGCATGAGTGCTCTTTTCTTGTCGCGGTTGAGTGTGGATGTGTGTGAGGGAGGCCGTTCTGCACAGACATAGCATAGCATAGCGTATCTACCTATACCTATACCTATCGCTCGCTGATTGACTGGCCGGTTGGGGGTGGGTGGGTGCGGTGCTTTCTGACAAGTCATTTGTGCACTCACCTCGCTCACTACGCCGGATGGGGTGGACGCAGGGAGGGAGGGAGGGAGGAAGCGGCAGAGGGGGAAAGACGAATCGACCATTGGGTTGATGGATGCTCAGGACTCATCACAACACCCTGCTTAAATAAGTCGCTGAAAAGCTGCCACCGATGCGTCCAAACGTCATCTCGATCACAAGGCCCGTCCGTCATGCAGCCAGCCTCTCACACGAACCAACGAACATGCCATCTACCTGGCTTGCCATTCCTCGCCTGTCTGCTGGCTGCATGCCATGCACATGTCTGTCCATCCATCTATGTATTTGTCGCCCGCCTCGCTGCACACCACACCCGTTTCTCGGCGTCATTAATGGTCTGTCGGTCCCCTCTCATGCTCTGCCAGCTACGTACTTGCTACGAGTGCCTACCACACACACTCCACCTGCAACAGTCAGTCATATAGCTACATAGGTCGCCCGTCGCTGCTTCTGGGAGTAGAATCCGTTGAAGTCGAGCGCATCCAGCAGCTCAGCCACCTCTGGCGAGCCGCCGGCCATCAACACGTGCAGATCCTCTCCCATCTCGCGCCGCAAATCTGCAGACGCAGCAGCAACATACAAAGACATACATAGCGTGGATAACAGCTGTTGGTGTGTCCATCCATTGGCACTGACTGACCTCTAAGTGTGGTGTCCGCCAGTTTGAGTGCCGCCAGGATGCGCACGTCCCGCATCTCCCTGCTGCACGGTGGCGCCACTCTGGGAGAGGACCCCCCGCTCTGCATGCTGCCCCTCGCAGCGTCGTCTACGCCCTCCCGGCCCTCCCGACCCTCCCTCTGCTCGTGCCCCGCCAAAATGCCCGCGAAGATCTGCCTCTCCTCCCTCATCGCCTCATGGTCGCCTTGCTGGCCAATGTGGTCGGTCAGTGCCTCATCGATGCTCCGACACGCCTGCGCCAGGCTGCCGTAGAGCTCAAATGGCGCGGCCACCAGGTGCTTGATCGGCTGGCTCTCGGGTACGAGAAGGGCGTTCTCCATCAGACCGTCCAGATGCCCTCGGTGGCACTCGGCCGTGGTCCGCAGCGATCCCGCCTCGACGACGGCCTGGTGCAGCGCGCCCCATGTGTGTGGGCTGAACACCGACTGGTTGACGACGTGACGCAACAGGCAGCCGATGATGTGCAGCAGCTCCACACGCAGCCGCTGCGCGTCCTGCTGCAGCCGGGTGGCGCGGCCGACGATCTCGTCTCCCTCGATGCTGGCCGAATGGGCGCCGTCTGTCTGCCACACGAATGTGGGTGTGGGTGTGGGAGGGGACAGGGAGGGGTGGTGTGCTGTTGTGGTGTTGGTTGTTCGTTGCTGAGGGGTGAGGATGGGCAGGGCGAATAGGGAGTGGCCGAGTAGGTAGCGGCCGCTCTCCATTAGCAGGCACCGCTGCCATATTTGCGAATAACTGCAAACGGACAGACAACCATACAGACGTACGGCATGCAGCTCTCCGTCAGCTCCGGTGGTGCATACCAATGCAGTGCTTGGGGTGTCAGGATGAGGTCGATCGGATGCGACACGCTCACATGAAGCTGCGCACACATACACATACACATACACATACACACCGATCTCATAACATGCATGAGATGATCGCAGCCCCAACAACGTACCTTGACTCCGCCGAGTATGTCCGCCACCCCCTTCCCCGCCATCTCCCGACCTCCCTCCTGCCCCACCACCGACACATTCCTCAGCGCCCCAGCAAAGCTGGCGGCAGTGAGGGCGCTGCCCTCCCTCGCCTGGGCGCAGAATGACACCAGTGTGTGTGCCGGGCTGGTGGGGTCGTCTGCAGGTGTCCGCAGGTGGTGGTGGACCAGCAGCTGGAATGCCTGTAGGGAGGATGAAGGGTGGGGGTGGGGCCCACCCTGGATCTGGGCCTCGATCAGGGGGCCCACCAGACCATCAGCTATCTAGATAGCACAACACAGACAGCACCCGTCGTTGATGCATTGCATTCGTGTGTGGTGTGGCGCAATCTCTCTATGTGTGTAGGTAGGCACCTGGCAGAATGCGAGAGCCCTGACGATGGCCAAGTACTCGAGCAGCCTCCCCTGGCGCAACACAAACTCACGCATCTCGTCCTGCGCCGCACCATCCTCACGAACCACCACCTCCGCCGCACCATCATCATCCCAAACAGCAGCACCATCTCCACTCTCAACAGCAGCCCATGATCCGCACTGGCCAGTCCAGCTCATCTGCTGGTGGCGCGCTGTGCCGGCCCTGATGCACTTGGGCAGAAGATGGGCAAATGCTGTGGGCAGGAGGGGCAGTGGGTCACGCATTCGGACTTCTGAGCTAGGGTGGTGGGTGTCGGGGGACGTGGGGGCGGGGGTGGGTGTGGGTGTGGGTGTGGGTGTGGTGTGGATGAAGAAGGGCAGGTCGCCGCAGGGGTCGAGGAGGGTGCCGGTCTTGACCCACGAGTGCAGCAACCGCCAGTAGACCCGACCCTGTGCGTGCCGTGCAACACCAGGCATGGCATGGGATACACATCTATGTATGCGATCCCTCTCTCCTCTCCTCTCCTCTGCAGGCCTTACCGCAGAGTCGAGGATGTGTTTCCACATGCGTTCAGCCTCGCCATCGCCCTGCAGCTGCGCTCTATGCCCCTCATCCGTCAGCCGGTTCAGCGCCCAGCCAGTGACACTGCTGCACCCCTCTCCCCTCCCATAAATGGCGTGCGTCTCGACGATCAGGTCCTCAGCAAAGGTCGCCACCGCTATCATCAGTTTCAGCTGTCGCTGGACGGCATCAGTGAGGTGCAGCAGGCTGGGCAGAGGGGGTGGGGTGCGTGTGGGCGGCAATGGGGGAAGGGGGCCGGCAGTCTGTTGCTGCGATGGCGCTTCCTCGTCTGTGGCATGAGTGGTCGTTGCCTCGGTGGATCGCCGGCTCACAGACCCGCCCAGCGACAGTGGCTCCGGCAACACGCGCTGCACAAGAGGGAGGAAGGATACATCAAGGGGTGCGGGCGTGCAGACGGAAATGAGAATGGTCCCCTTTGGTGTTCTCTGACCTCACCTGCAGAGAGACCGTCAGCTGTCGATGCAGCTGCGTGAGCTGCCCATCCCACTGGTCGACGCACTCTCGCACACCGTCCAGGCACCCCTGGATGGTCAAGCCCCACATGCCCTCCGCCATGGCGGCCGTGTCACAGTCCTCACCGTCATCGTCACGGTCACGGTACGCGCCCATCAGCGAAGACGGGACGGCCCGCCTCAGGCCCCGACCGGCCAATCGGCCGAGCAGGGCCTTGAGCAGCGTGACTGCCGTGCCGCCAGCCAGCAGCGGCTCGAGCATGCCCTTGAGTGCCGTTGGGGAGTAGCGCTGCACCTGCAGTGGCCTCGACTCCCACACCAAGACGCCCTTCCGCCACTTGCGCCTGGCCCATCTCGCTACCTCGCCTTTGGGGTAGTAGAGGTCGCATTGCGTGCCGCCCAGCATGAAGAGCGTCTGCCGCACGACCCATGCTTCCGGAGCGGTGAGAGTGCCGGCCCATCGACTAGTGGCTGCCGTGGATGGGAGGGGTGGGAGTGCCGGCCATGTGGTGAGGGATGATCGGCACGAAAGGGGCGCGAGGGGTGATGGGGAGAGGGCTGACTCGGGGGGCTCGGGGAAGGCCTCCCTGTAGATGTCGGCCAGGTCGCTCTGAGGTGGGTAAGTAAGAAGAAGGCACCAATGATGAGTGAATGAATATGTATGTCTTTCCTGTCTGTCCTCACTCACCCCATCAGGGTATGGTTTTCTTCTACTGACTACGGGCGCCACAGTGGACGTCACCTCCACCACACGACAACCGTCATCCACACCAACACTCACAGGCTCCTTCTTGGCCGCCTCGTCGCCCTCAGCACCTTCAACGCTACCACCACTACTACTGCTGTCGGTGCCGTCTTCCTCCTCACTCCCCGCCCCCTCCCCCGCCCCCTCCCACTCGTCGCGCCAGCCGTCCTGCTCGCGTCTAAGGAAGGCCCTCATCTCAGCTGACGCCGCCCTCTCGGCGTCTGCAAGGGGGTCGGGCTGACAGACAAAGGATGGAAGCTTCGGCAGAGGCATGGTATGATGAGTGTATTCCGTGTGTGCGTGTGTATCTGTCTGTCTGTCACTCACCAGCTGAATGGATTGCGGCGTGAAGTGTAGGGACGAGTCGAGAGGTCGGTTGGACAGACACAGCAGCAGTCGCAGCACCGACTGGTGGATGTCCCGCGTGGCCGTCGAGAGGACGTTGCTCTTGGCGAGCTCGCCGTAGAGCTGCTCCAGCCGGTCTGCCTTGGCGTCCTGCACACACGTACACATCCATCCATCCAACCTTTCTTCACCTCTTGTGGCTCCATCCATCCATCCATCCATCGCTAACACACCTGAGCATGATGCCGCAGCTTCGTGAGAACCCTGCATGCCATGCCACAACACAACACACCGCATGCACCACACACGCAGAGATGGAGAGATTCACTTCAAGCAAGTTCATCCGCTGACCCTGCCAACTCCCGCTCCACAGCGTTCGCATCGGTGTCCTGCATACAAACAACCACACGGCAAGCACAGACGCACACACAGATGGATGCACAGGCCAGCCATTTCTGCCACGATTGATGAATGCCGGTTGCTGACACACCGGATATTGGTGGTTGCTGAGGTTCTGGTATGCGAATTTGACGGTCTGCTGGAAGTTGGGTGACTCCACGGGCTCATTCAATGAGAAGGCTATCCACTGCAGCAGCAGCCTGTACTGTTCGGAGGCGCGGATCTGGGCAAACTCAGATGCCATTGGGCAGATCAATTATGGCAGCAGTACCCCCCAACGATCCACTCCCTTCTCTCTCGGCGCAGAAGCGATCGGTTTCAGGCAGCACCCTAGCGGCCTGCACGGCTCAAGCATCGCATGCGATGGGATGTAGCGATGCGATGCTGATCTTGCGTAGATCCGATTGATGCAATCCTTGCCATTCTTTCTGGCGCTACGGGTGGTGAATGCGTTGGTTCTGCGCACGTCCTTCAACCCCGATGAGCACTGGCAGGGCCCTGAGGTCGCCCATCGCCTCACATTCGGCTACGGCTACACCACATGGGAGTGGGAGCCGTGCATCGCACTCAGATCCCATCTGCACCCGCTGCTCATCAGCATGCTCTTCGCCGCACTCAAGCTGCTGCAATTGGACACTCCCTTTATCGTGGCTTACTCACCAAGACTCATGCAGGGCGCCCTCGCCGCTGTCACCAACTGCCTCACTGTGGGGATTTGTGAACAGCTGTTTGGTCGGAGAGTCGGCGATTGGTGCTTCTGGTGCTGTGCTCTGGGGTGGTTTGATTTCTTCTGCGGCCCCCGGCCGTTCTCAAACTGTCTGGAGGTCTTTCTGATGACGGCTGCTATGCACATGTGGCTGAGGGCGGCCAATGCCACCGCTGGCATGAGGAAACAGGTGTCGTTGTTGGGGAGTCTGTTGTGTGCGGCTGTGGCTGTGGTGATTCGGCCGACGGCAGCCGTCATGTGGGTGGTCATTTATGGTGCGCACGCCCTGCGACTGGGGAGCCAAATGGTTACAGACAAGAGGGATAAGTGGCGGTCTTTTGCTGACCTCGCTGTGTTCATAGGCCAGGGGCTGCTGGTGGGCGTGTGTGGACTCTGTGTGTCGGTCTATGTTGACTCGAGGCTATACGGGCGACTGACCTTCCCAATGCTCAACTTCTGGCGCTTCAATGTGCAGCTGGATGGAGGCCGATTCTATGGCACGCATCCACCCTACTGGTATCTCGCTGATGGGCTAGGGGCGGTGCTGCTGACCTACTATCCGCTCTGCATCGTGGGCGCCTGGCTTGCCGTTACTGCCGAAGGAGCATCGTCCTTCTCGAGGGACATCGTGTTGGGTGTATTGCTGAGCATCGGCGCATTGTCGACAGCATCTCACAAGGAGTTTCGCTTCCTGATGCCTTACCTGCCGTACCTCTACATGTGGTCAGCAATCAGCATGGTGCGGCTGGAGGAATGGGCAGAGGAGCCAGGGTCACGTGCTGATGCTACTGTGGCGGCGTCGGGAGATACTGATATTGCCACAAGGGCCGTCGCTGGCACAAGGGCCGTCGCTGGTGGGGGCGATGCAACATCCATCAGGCAGCGGCAGAGGGGCTCTCAGGCCAACGGCAAAGAAAACAAGAACACTTCCCATGTGGCGCAGACCGTCATGCGAGGGCGATCGTGGCGAAAGGTGGTGGTGCGTGTGGCTCTCTCAGTGATCTTTGCGGTCCAGATCATTGCCGCGGCCTTCTTCTCGTTCGTCCACCAACAGGTGACTAACTAATCAAACGGACAGACACAATAACAAACACGGCTTATCTATCTCATGTGCTGTTTGTTTTATTTATTCGTGTGCTGTCATGTTATGCAGGGCGCCGAGAAGGTCATGGGATACATCCGCTCTCTGCCGCCCTCCCCCCGGCCGTCGGTGTTGTTCCTCACGCCCTGCCACGCCACACCCTTCAACTCATTCGTCCATCGGCCCGACATCGCCATGCACCTACTCGACTGCTCGTCGCGCGTCGACCCACAGTGCCTCCCTGCCAACTGGAGAGATACCTTCTACACCCACCCCATTGAGACCCTCGAGCACATCGTCAATGGCGCCATGAATATGACAACAGATGCGCACCACGGCGCCGTAGCAACGTGTGAGGGAAGGTCAGAGTGGGCTGAGTGTCTGGCTGGGCGGTTTCCACACACATCGAGCGGGACAGTAGCAGCAGTGCCTCAGCTGCCGATTACCCATTTTGTGGTGTGGGATGTGCTGCTGAGGGGCAGCTTTGCTCAGGGGCGTGTGGGGGAGTGGCTGCGAACGCATGGCTACACAGAGACCATAAGGCATTTCGACAGCTTCTGGACAGAGGGGGTGCGTGGGGAGGTGGTGCTGGATTCACATTTCGTCATCTATGAGAAGAAAAGTGGATGAATGATCGAAGTTTGCTGTAGACATCAACGGGAAAACCATCGATCGACGTGTGTGTGTTCTGTTCTTTGGTCGTCCACTCGCATCATACACACACACACACACACACACCCCGCCCCAGCAACCAGACAGAGACACCCAGCCACCCATATTCTTCGCTACATAGCGCTCTGCGGACTCATCGGAGCCCTCTCCCCCCTAGCAGGCGGCAGAGGCGACGTCGGGCGAGACAGGGGCGGCCTGCCTGAAGGCCTGGCCTCTTCAGCCTTCAACGTGGCTTGCCGTGCTAGCTGCAGCACATTCTGCACCGCCGAGAGCGCCGAGCCTTTCGAATCGGCCCGTCGCAGACTGCTGCGCTCGATGGCCGCATCAACACGGGCCATGGCGGCACTGCCCTGCCGCCCACTGAAAGAAATCAGAGGAAAGGCACACGGGGTGATGCCTGGAGAGACGGACATGTGTGTGAGGTTACCCTGCGGCCGAGCCCTCACTGGGAACGAGTGAGCCGCCCCGCCCTTCATCTGTGGCGGCCCCTGTCCGCAGCTGGTGTCTCTTGGCCTCGTGGACCTTCTTCATCTCGTCCTCCCGCTCCTTGACGGCCTTGCGTCTGGCCTGGTCTAGCTGGTCCAGCTCCTCTCTGTGTGTCTGCTTGAGCTCGTCGACCTGCCGCTTGAGCTGAGCGACCATGGAGACGTCGCCGGCACGGTCCTGGGCGTGACGCTCCAGCTGCACCTCCAGGGCACGTTTGTCGCGCTTGACGCTGTCCAGCTCGCGCGTCGTGGCCTGGAGGCAACAGACAGACAGGGGATCGATGGAATGGATAGATGGGCGCGGTGCGTGTTAAGGGTGGGTGGGTGGGTAACTCACGGCAAGTTTGTCCTTGAGTTCTTTGATGGAGGCGTCTGTGGTACTCCGTGTGGCCCTGACACACATGACTCCATCCACATGAGCGTGTGTGTCTGTGTGTGTGTCGTTGGTCACTTTTGGTTTTGGTCGCTGTCCTTGAGTCTGTGTGTGAGCTGATCCACGGTAGACTGAAGTGGACACACACACGGGCACACAAGGGACCAGCTACCTGCCTGTCTGTCGGTATCCTTGCCACGTATATGTAATCTTGCCTGCAGCTGTTGCTCTCTCTGTTCGGCGTCCCGTCTCTGTTCGTTGAGTCTGTGGGTCATGACGTCACTCAGCTCCTTGTCGCGGCGAGCCAACTCCTCCTGCATGCCCATGTGGGCAAGAGCCGACAGTGCATGAGGTCGCTGTGTCTCCTAGACTCACGTGGTGTTGTGTCTGCAGCTGGCCAAGCTCCTTGTTGAGCTGAGCAGACAAAGAAGCGCACGGTCGGCCGTACGTATGTGTGTTCGTGGTCGGGCTGGTTAGTTACCTGTCTGAGTTGTTCCTTGATGCTTGACTGTGCGTCCGCCTGGTTCATCTCAGCCAACATCTGAGCCTCTTGCTGCATGTGAGGGAGTGGGGGACACAAGACGTGCATCAGAGTAGATTGCCCTTCGCCCGTCTGCTCCCTGCTGACTGACTGACCGATCTCCTCTCAAATGTCTTTTGGGATTCGGCCATCTTGTCTCTTTCGGAGCGCAGCTCGTTCTCGGTCTCCTCGAGCCTCTCCTGCAGCCGACTGGCCTTCTGCTCCACCTCATTCAACTCTTCGATGCGACTCTCAAGCGCCTGAACACACACCGCACATACACACACATTGTGGGAGAGAAGGCCTCCTACTGGGTGTGTCGGTCTATGTGACCTGTGTCTGCTGCTGGAGCTGCTGGATGGCGCCCTCCTGGTTGGCAATCTGATGGTAGACGGGCGGCCGACGTGCATTGACTGCATGGTGGATGCTCGTGTGCTACTTACCTGCAGCTGTTCCTCTTTCAGAGACTCGTCGAGCCTGGCACGCTCACTGAATGAATGAAATACATACATGCACAGGAGCATTCCAACTCACATTACACTGTTTGTGTGTTAATGTGTCGCATACGATTCCTTCTGCGCCACTATCTCCTCGTAGCTGAGACATACAGACATGAGAAGACGGCAAAGGCACTGACCACTTAATCTCTCGTCCTTATGGGTTGTGTCTTACTGTGTCTGGACCTTCTCCCGCATCTCACTGACACACCGAGCTACCTCCTCCTGTCAGTCAAGGACGCCACACCAGCACGAATACCCCCCAGAGATTGATGTCAGGGCGGTGAGTGGATAGATGAATCAATGACTCACCTTGAATGGCAGGATCGACTCAGGATGGGAACAGCGACGAGGCGACACCATCCCCTGATTGATTTGCGAGGTCCGCACAGCCACGGTTCAGCGTCGATTGTGGCAAACCAGTGAGTGCTGTGAGTGAGGTACCTCTTTGATGTTCTCCGACACGGGTATGTATTGTGAGACGGCCGTGAGGACTCTGTCGAGGTGCAGCCGGGTGTTGTCGGCGTCCTCGCGGTCAAGAGCGCACTGCTGCGTCAGCTCCTTCTCACGAGACCTGTAGGAAGCAAGGATGGACAATGACCGCATACGTAAAGGCGTTGGCAGTGCCTGGCCCTTACTGTGACTCGGCCAGCTGCTGCTCCAGCTGCTGGTTGTTGCGCGACAGGGTGTCCGCCTCGAGACGATGCTCAGCCTGCACACACAGAGACATACAGAGAGGGGCATCCCATCCAGACACAGGAATCTGTGTGCAGGAATTGTTCTCTTGTCTGCCTACGCTTTGAAGCGAGACGCGCTCACGGTGACTGCAGAGAAGGAAGGGCGTGCAATGCAAAAGAGTGTGTGCGTCTTTATGTACGCATCGCATTCACGGGCTGAGCGTGTGGTGGGCTGACTGACTGACTCACCATGCGATGAGTCTGTTGATGGCAGCGTCGCAGAATGTCTCGAGTCCGCTGATCTGCTGCATGGCTGTCGACTTGAGCTGCACCAGCTCCTTACGCAACTCGTGGCTTAGCACTGCGAAAGAGATTGACAGAAAGACAGCGGGGTTTTCGCCGTTGTTTCGGTCTGTGTCTTCCGCGCTGACCTACCTTGTGTGAGGCGCGACATCTGAGCCACGACGCGGCGAAGGCTATGGATGGAGACGGATAAACCACACTAACGGACGGAATGAAGCAGCCTGCTTGCTCACCTTCGGATCGTGTTGGCCTGATGCTTGTACTGCTCAAGCTGCACACAGAAAGAACAAACAGCAGAGGTGTACGGACCGCCTTCTCCCGTTGTGTCTCGTCTCGCCAGTAAGTACTTACCTCTGTCTCGAGTGCAGCGACCCGGACCTCAGCGGCCTCCTTGACGTGGAGCTCGCGGACGAGTCTGGACGTCTCGCCCTGCAACCGCTGGTGGTCAGTGCGGAGCGCATCGTAGTCCCCGCGAAGGCGCTCGAGATCGCCCTCGCGACGCCTGAACCAACGACATCGACATCATTGAAAGGTAGGCATGATGACGCGCGAATGGATTGAGTGTGAGTGTTCGTGTGGCTGACTTTGCGGTCTCCTCTACGTGTTGTATTTGGAAGCTCGAGGACGTGCACTCCATGTCGGCACGCTTCAGTCGCTCCTCACATTGCTGAACCAAAGGACAGACAAACAGGCGTCTGCCGCTGTGCTGCATGTAGAGGCATATTCATTCAAGATATTACCTCCCTCCTGGCCCTCTCGTCCTGCAGGATGTTGCGGACTTTGGTCAGGTTGGCCGAGGCCTCCTCAAGATTGGACGCCAGCGCCTGACAGCATGTGGGCGTCCATGTGATGTGCACCGCTGGTCGTTGGGTCTCTCTGTGCTTTAGTTCTTTGCCCACCTACGTACCTTCCTTTGCCTGATGTTCTCGAGGTTCTGTCCCTCGAGCTTCGTAATGGCGGCACGCATGCTGCCCAGCCCATGCACAAACAGATAGACACCACACCATGCAACCATGCACATGATGTGTGTGGATGACATGACACGGATGCTTATGCACCGATCGGCCTCCTCCTGCGCCGTCTTGCGCTGTCGTATTTCCTCGTCGCGTGCCGCCTCAAGCGCCTGCACACCACGGCGAATCTGGCTCAGCGTGGCCGAGAACTCAGACTGCTTCCGCTCCTCAGCCTCACGGATCTGGCATCCATCGGGGCACACACCGTCACGTCCATGGATGTGTGTGCCCATGTGTGCTTTCAGCAGTTACACGCTCACAACGTACCTTCTCCTTGACTTGGAGGTCGAATCGGTCCTGGAGCATGCGAACCGCAGACTGATGCTGAGAGTCGAGAGTCGTCAAGCGGTCCTGTTACAGTCGCGAAGACAATATATACCGCACATACACAGACATGACATCCACGCCTCTGTCTCTGGAAGCTGCTCATATATATGTCTTGCCTGCAGGATGGATTGGTGTTTTTCGAGCGGGATTTGGTCCTTGCGCGCCTCGGCGAGCGCCAGCTGCTTCATCAGATGCTCCTGCTCGCGAGCCTTGGCCTGGTTATCGGCCTCCAACACATGAACGCGGCGCTCGAGCTCGATCTTGCTCTGATGCCGACACAGAGCAAAGGCGAGAAATCTGTGCATCATCGGTGCATCGGTGTGTCTGACTGACCCGACCCACCTTGATTTGTATGAGTAGATTCTCCCGCTCCTGTTCACTGACGATCAACTGGTTCTTGAGCGTGCTGATCTCCGTCTGCATGGGACACGATAGCCGTAGGCCGTCAGCATACCATGCAGGTGGTTCAACTTCACTCATCCATTCATGCCATGCACCTGACTGACCATGGACTTGATCCTGTCCTTCTTGTATTGGGCAAGCCGAGTCTGCACAAACGCAGCCATCCACATTCCACACATCCACCTGTGGCTTTGTGTGTGTGTGTGTATGGTAGGTAAATACCTTAGCGGCCTTGACTTTCTTGACGAGCAGCTGCACGGTCTCGCTGTTCTCACGCTCCTCCTGCTGGATGAACCTGCACACATAAACCCACCCGCTTGGACGGTGAGGCGCCCCGCCTTAGGTGTGGATTGGATGAGTGACTTACCTCTCGAATTTCTCCCCGACCTCGACGTATTTCTGTCTGATTTCCAGCCTGTCCTTCTCCGACTGCTCGAGGGCGCCCTGCACGTGCCGCAGTCGCTGCTGACACTCACCCAGCTCCCGAGTCTTGTCGCGAATCTGATTGGTGATGAGAAGAGGATGTGTCTCTAATGGATGGCTTCAGGGATACATACATTTGTGTGCACGTACATACGTTGGTCTGCAGCTCCTGTTCTCGTTGAGCGGATGCGAGCATCTCATCCTGGGTGGCGCCACGCTCGCGGACCTTCATCTCATACCTGAGGGGCCGAGACAGGACACGCATCGCATCAGGACCCACGTATTTGCAGGTAGGTCATCCTCATTCACCTTCTCTTGTAGTCTTCACACTCGCTCTGAAGGTTCTCGAGATCCGCACGCTGACACACAGCAAGGCGACAGGACAGATGCCGTGATTGTTGTGCATGGCATGGCCGCGGTGGCGCCTGAGAACCTGAGCAGCGCAGACTTGCTGCAGTGACTGCAACTCAGTCACGAGCTCCTGGAACTGCTCTGCCGGTGGGGCGGGTCGAGCACCGGGACTCACTGTACCACCCTAATGGACGCACAGCACACAATGATGAACAGGTAGGTACCACAGTCGCGCGGACAGGTCTGTGTTCTCCACTTCACTCACGGGTGTTCTGGTGAGTGTGGCTCCTCTGGGCGGGCTTTGTGGGTACTGGTGTGGCTGGGGAGTACCCCCAGTGGCGAGCTGCGATCTGAGGGCCTGCAGCGACTGAGAGAAGCTGGACTCCTTCGCCTCAAGAGCACGAACCAGCTGATCGGTCATAAAAAGGTCAGCCACCCAGACAGCCAAATGTTCAAGTCAGTGTGTGTTTGTTGATGGTCCTTGGCTTACGTCATGCTCCCGGGCCTCCAAAGAAGCTACTTTCTGCATTGCATTGATGAAGGCCATGCATGAATGGACAGCAAGTCGGTTGGTAAAACCCCATCTCTTTCTTGTCTGTGTGTTTGTACCTGCATGAGGCCTTCGACCTGCGCCTCCCTCTCGTTTGCGAGCGAGTCCTCGACCATCTCCTTCATCCTCTGCACACACACACACGCGGATACACATACAGACAGAGATGCCTGATGCGGTGAATATATTGCCGTCCATTCTACCTGCTGCACAAACTCGGCATTGTCAGGATCACGCTTCAGCGCATCTGGCGGCAGACAGGCAGACAGACGGACGGACGGACGGACGGACGGAGAAAGCAACACAGAGCAGCATGCCGCTTCCATGGCTATCATACATACGGCTTGTGTAGCCGGCTGCCTTACTGATGGTATCGTCATCTTTGAGGTCGTGATATGTTGATTTGATGCGCTCCCGCAGGTGGCGGACTCGCTCGTCGTACAGCCGCTTCAAACTCGACATCTGCTCCTGCACACAAGGCAACCAAGGTGCTACACATGGCATCAGTATCTTCAATGTGGGTGGCTGCATTCATTGCAATGCGGTGGGTGCCATTTGTCTTGGGTTTTGTCTTGTCTTGCCTGGTGCCTCAGTTGACTCCCGAACTCGCCAGCAGTGTCCATGCCCATCCCACCGTACTGCAACAAGAACATACCCCAGAAGCTTGGGAGAGAAGAGCTGCGTGAAGTCTTGCTGATGGACCTCGTCTGAAGCCTTTTGTCAGCAGCTTCTGCACTGGTAGGGATCTAAGGATCAGGATAGAATCTCGGAAAAACCTCAAACACCGTCTTCTTCTCTACTTGAGACGGGGGGCGAGGTGTGGGGGCTTTCCGATCTCGCAGCAAGCCTCCGCTGAAAAGGCTACTGTGCTGCTCTAGATATCTCCCGTAGCACTCATCGATCTGGCCGCCGATCGATCATGCAGACTGCCATGGACGGCGTGGTATCGCGGCTGAGCTCCGCCAGCTCCCGCCTGCTGACATCGAGCGTGCAGGCGTACAACCGCATCCTGAAGCCCAACCAGAACCTCCACAGCCCCGGCCACCCGCGGTGGCTCGACATCCTCCGGTTCGTCGCGAGTCCTGACAAGTTCCCACCGAAGCCGTGGCCAAGTCAAGTCAACACCACCAAGTTCCCTCCCCCTGTGCTGACCGAGGAAACGGGAGATCTGAGAGTGACGTTTGTGGGGCACTCGACAGTGCTGCTGCAGAGCCATTCGCTCAACATCGTGACGGATCCCCACTTCTCAAGGAATGCTGGGCCGGGAGGGGTGCTGGGATGTAAGGAGGCAGAGAAGAGGGGGTGGCCGTCATAGCCAGACTGATGGATGGATGTTCCAACGGATGGATGGATGGATCTATCATCTGTGTGTTTTGTGGGTATTCAGCTGAGCGTGTGCACGAGCCAGGCGTCAAGTATGACGACATGCCACAGGTGCACCTGATCCTGCTGTCACACGACCACTGGGACCACTTCGACACCGAGACCATCACCAACTTTCACATGAGGGACAGATCCGTCGTATACACGGGCACAGGTACGCCAATCACACACACATGCAGACCCACTCACGCACACGCACTCAGGGTCTGTGTGGCTGCAGGGATGACGCACCACCTCAATCCGATATGGTATTTCCTGCCGATGCTGTTCGGCAAGGATATGGATCGCATTCGCGACGTGCAGACAATGAAGTGGTACGACACCATCCGCTTCGACTCCATCGACGTCACATTCCTTCCTGCACAGCACTGGTCCGGAAGGTAAGCAAGCAAACCGAGGCAGTCAGTGGATGTATGTGCGCAGAAGCAGCCAGCCGTGTTGATGATGGATCGATGGATGCGATGCAGGTATCTGTTGGATGCGAATTGGACGTTGTGGGGGTCCTTCCTGGTGCGCACGCCGTCGCACACGATCTACTTTGCCGGCGACACGGCCTACGGTCCGCACTTCAAAGAAGCGCGGGCGCTCCTGGAGGAGTGGGGAGACGACGGAGTGGACTTGGCTCTGTTGCCCATCGGCAGCTACGAGCCACGATGGTTCATGAAGACACTCCACATGAACCCGGAAGAAGCCGTACGGGTCAGCATAGCATAGCGCAGTGCAGACCTACAGATAGATGGATGGGCACATCTCTTCGTGTGCTGTATGTCATGTCATGTGTGCAGGCTCATCTGGACCTGGGATCGCGTCAAAGTGTGGCCATTCACTTCGACTGCTTCCCTCTCGCCGCTGAGGAATTCGGCCAGGCGCGGAGGGACCTGCAGATTGCCCTCGAGAAGCATCAAGTGGAGCCTGAGGCCTTCGTCACGCTCGAGCCGGGCGAGGAGCTCATCGTCCCCGACGCCTGCCCTGAGGAGACTGCCATGCTCTATGCCGACGACCCCACCAAGCAGGGGTGGCAGCCGGGGCTGCTAGGCGGGGACAAGAGGTATGGCAAAAGGCTGCGGGGGCGATTGCCAGAGAGTGGCGATTCTGACGACCGGCCAGCGGCCCCACTTGACGGCGAGTTCCCGTCGCACTACTATGACGACGAGAAGAAAGACCGACCGGCATCGGAAAGGGGGAAAGATGGTCAGAGCGGCCAAGAGAGTGACAGGGGTGGCCGGGCTGGAGACATGCAAGACGGGGAGAGAACTGCGGGCGCTGCGGTGGGCTGAGTGAATGGATTGGTGTCTGTGCGGTGCGTGATCTCTGTATGTATGTGGTAGAGCAGACAGACAGGCGGCGGACTTGCGTGCGTGTGTATAGAGAGAACGGATCTCAATCTTGTCTTTGTGCGCCGTATTTGATCTGGATCGCTTTTGCCGTTTTGTGCGTGACTGCAGTTAGTGATTGTGTAGAGCAACAGACAGACGCGAGAGTGACCGACCAAGCTAATCTCTCATCGCTCAACGGGGTGTGCGCATCGCTCCATACACACATGGCACACGCACTTCTGTCGCCCACCCATACCCCCGAATCAGCCCCCCCACTCGCCCATTCGTCAACTCATCTCAACATCTACGTCTGTGTCGAGGAGCATCTGCTCCATGTGTGTGTCGTCAAACTCGATGAACGGCACGCTCCCGCTCTTCAACAGCTGCTCCATATAGGCAAACTGACTCTCCAACTGGTACTTCAAACGACTCTGCACACACAAATGTTGGGTGGTGCATGGCATGGTGTGTGGGGTGGGGGGACGTGTGAACGTTGTTCTCCGCGCATGTGTACCTACCTGTATCTCCGCCATGTGTCTGATCTTGCTGTCGATGGCGCGATCCCGCTGCTCTCGCCTGCACAGACGCAGATATGTGTCGCCGGCCGGCCTCGTTTGTTTGTGTGTATGTGTGTGTGTGTGTGTGTGTGTGTACGGTGTGAGGAGTGAGGGGAATCTGTATCTGTCCTCCCGCTGGCCGCCGCGTGTCTGCGCCACCCCGTTTTGGTTGTCGTACAGGGCCACCTTCTCCTCCAGGTCCATCCACCCTCCCTCCAGCCACTCACGCTCACGACGCAATGTATCCTACACACAGACAGAGACACACACTTGTCCAGCTGTGCGTGTGCGCGTGTGTGGGTGTGGTGTGGTGTGGTGTGGGTGTGGGAGGGCTGGGGAGGGTGTGGATGTGGTGCGTACCTCCTTTCTGGCGTACATAATGTTGGGGTTGGTGCGATAGTAGTGCGACCATAGGGGGTTGGTGTACTCCTCGTTGCGAGACACAAACTGATCCGCACACTGACGAACCACACGGAAAAACTGCAGCCATCAAGAATATATGACACGCATGACAGATACGACAGGACAGCATACAGACGGATGACGGGGAGAGCGTGAGATTGTGGCGCCTCTTCATCTCTCAGACAAATGCCGCTACGCTACCTCGTCATCGAAATTCCTGCAAGCAGCCCAGCCAGAGACACGATCCAAGATGCACGAAGACGCCTCTGCTTTGCATTATCCCTGTCCGTCTCTCTGTCTCACCTGAGTTCGAGATAGGCGCTCTGGAACTCCCTCAAAGCGGCACTCTCCATCGCCTGACAGACCGACCGACCGACACACGGCAAGGCAACCAACACACATCACATGGAGCGAGAGGTCCCTTAAGGCCATGGCCATGTCGTCCCACACACGCATGCACACCACACATACGTTAAGGAATCTGTCTCTGGCGGTGTCCTCCATGCCCTGCCGCCTTCTCTCCTCAATCCACTCGGTCACCTGCTGCTCGGCCTTCTGCTGCTTCATCGTGCCCCCACCACCCGGCCCCCCTATCACGCCCAACTTACAGAACCCCAGCACCAAAGCCAGCAGACCCCAGTCGTCCGGCACCTCACTGAAGATGCGCTCCACCTGAACAGCCAGCCACACATGGATGGATGGATGGATGGAACAGGGAAAAGTGACCTCGTATTGTTTGATTTTGTCCTCAATATCTGCGCCTGTGACTCTAGGCAGGTTGGTCTCGGCCATCATGGCGCGGCGGAAGGGCGACGAAGGCCGACGGCCGCCAGGCGATCCCTTGTGCACCTTGGACTGCGGCTCCCTCTCCCTCCTCTCCCCCTCTGAGCCCTCATCTCTCCTCTCTCTTTCCCTGTCCTTCCTGCGCTGCTGCTGCGGCGAGTGCCTTTGCTGGTGCTGCTGCTGCTGCTGGTGCTGGTGCGATTCCTGCTGCAAGAATGATGGAGAGGGGATCCGCGGCCTCTCAGGCGACGGCTGCTGCTGCTTGAAAGGCACCGGCGCATACTGGGGTGGAATCGGGTTGACAGTACGATCACCAACCTGCACACAGAGACACAAGGCGCATCCCTTCCTTCCTCCCTCCCTCCCTCCCTCATGTGACCATACAATAGACACCGGGGGCTTTGGGTCCCTCTTGTTTTCGATAGGCAGCGTCAGGGTGGGCAGCCACGCCACCGGCGGCCGCGGCGCACCCACACCCGCATCGATGCCCTGCATCGACGCAAACCGGCCCGACTCGGTCCTCCACGGCTGCTGAGCCTGTGACAGGTTGGCCACCACCGGTGCGGCGTTGGTCAGCCGTGGGGTCGCCTTCTTTTTCCTGTGTGGTGATCTGCCCTTGGCCTTGAGGTGGCGGCCCTCGCTGACGAAGCCGAACCGGAGCTCCAGACGGGGCGGCTGCGGCTGCTTGAATGTCTTCTTGGGGCTGAGGCTTCTCCTCCGAGTCATGGGTGTGTCTCTCTCTGGTGGTTGCGGTTGACGTTTGTCCTTGTCCTTGTCCTTGTCTCCCTTGTCCACTCCCCCGCGCCTCCCTCTGTCCCGCAGCCTCATGACCAGGGGCAGCTCCTTCTCTCCCTTCCCATCCCCATCCCCCTTCCCGCCCTTCTGGTTGTTTCCACCACCGTCAGCCCCATTATTATCGCTCTTCTCCTCATCGTTGTCCTCCTCCTCCTCCTCCTCCTCCTCCTCCGATTCCTCATCATCTTCGTCGTCCTCGGATTCATCATCATCTTGGCTGCTAGACTCCGGCTCCTCCTTGACTTTAGCCTCCAGCGTCTCCAGACCCACCAACTCAATGTCTCGCTTGCACCCGGCGTCCTGGAAGAACGACATGCGCTCCTTCTGCAGACAACATGTAGGGCAGATATATTGAAGGGCACGTGTGTAAGGGACTGACCCGCATGGCTCTGGTGAGGTATTCCCGCTCCGGGGCGCCTCTTCTGCGGCCGGATGTGCTGTCATCAGTCTCCTGGGTGCTGCTGCGCCGGAGGTGCGGCTGTGATGATGTGCTGAGGGGTGAGCCGGTGCGATGGAGGGCCACGCTGGCGCGGGCCTGAAGGGCCAGCTGACGGGCCGTTAGATGTGGAGAGGAGCTCATGACAATCAAATCATGATTCAAAGTTCCTTTGGGGGTTGCGGGGAAGATCAGATGATCGGTTTTGTATGCCACCCTTACGCGGCCTGGAAGTTTCTCCATCCATCCATCCATCCATCCACGCAGACGGCATAGCCATGCAGTGCTGCAAGTGGTCACACGTGCATCCAGCCGAAAATGTCGGTAAGGAGCGGGTTGACGGGCGCTCTCTGCCTGTCTGTCTGTCTGTATGTCTGTCTGTGCATTCACATCACGAGTCATGACATTGTCTCATCGGTGCGACCACTCAGCAACAGGCAGTGTCAAGACTAGTACATGATCCATGCTGCACCGCATTGAAGGGATGCTTCGCATCGCGAGACCCCCCGCCTCCCCCACCCCCCCCGCACACACACAAACACAGACATATCCCACATGGCATGCACGTGTGTGTGGATGTACGAAACGAGAAAATGCCGCTCGCAGAATGAGTGAGCCCCCTCCCTGGTGTGACCAGAGTATATATTGACACAGACGGACACGCATCGGCCCCTTGCCCATAGAAACCTACTGTAGAGAAACCCCACTAGCTACGGATAAATCGACCTGTCATGTTTGTCACCCCTCCCTACCTACACAGAACTCTCAGGCGTGTGCCACTGATCCCTCTTGCCTGCCCCGGCCAGCAGCGACCCACCACCACCCCCGCCGCCCTTCTGATCCAGTGTGCGCGGCAACCCTGGCTGATACAGGGGCTTGGTCGGCGCGCTGGGCACTGCAGGCACCTCGTCGTCATGCTCAGGCGGCACCTCCGGGACTTCAGAGAATGCCGAGACCGCCGAGACACCCCGGTTGTTGCTCGACAGCTCCCTCAGCGGTCCTGGAGGCTCAGCTGTGAGCAGGGTGCCTTTCTGCTCTGGTGGCTCGGGGACACAGAAGTCGCGGTGATTTGGCTGCTGGTATGCTTCGATGAGTGGCTGGTTGATGAGCTGGCTCCTCGGCGAGTGCTGGCCGCGGTAAGTGGTGACGAGAGTGTTGATCTCGATGAGGAAATAGACCGTCCGGACGATGCGCATAATGTCGCGGACTGTGATGACGCGCAGGGCGAGGGCAAGCTCTGCTTCAGAGACGTCTGCACCGCACCAACCGGAACACATACATACCATGCGCTTCTCCCTCCCCCCCTGTCTGTCTTGTTTTCCCTTCTCACTCAGCTTAATTACCTGCCCCCTTCTTGATCTGCACGTACGCCAGGCCGATACAGACGAATGAGATGAGCTGAGTGAGACAGGAGAGAGATACAAACAGGGGAGACGAATGACAGAAGAAGGAAACAAGATACAGACAGGTTAGGTTGCCTTCGAGTGAGTGAGTCGTGTCCCGTCTGTCTGCAATGATTCATTCAATGGCTGTCGGTCGCCACGCCATACCTACCAGCACGAGGGCGTCCAAGATGTGCTCCCATGACTTGAAGAACTGCCGGGCGCCCCAGTCGGCCATCTGGAGCTTCAACACGAACTCGACCAGTATCACAGACGTGATAGTGATGTCACCGACACAAAGGATGTCCTCAATCAGACGCGTCGATGGCTGACGGATAGACAGACAGACAGACAGACAGACAGAAACAACCACACACAGACAGACATGCGGCCATATATATCCCTTCGCTGAGTGCATTGTCGACACGCTTTCACACACTTGGTTGAGGTTGTGTCGGTTCTCCCGCTGGATCAAAATGATGTCGATAAACACCATCGCCGTGTTCAGCACTGCGAGCAGCCAACACACAAGCAAACACCATACATGACGTTCGCGCGGTTGTCTTCTTGTCCATACATCACCCGGTCCTCCCTACCTACCTGCGAGGAGGATGTTGAGTGCGATTTGGAAGATGAGGCATCGCTGTGTGAAGCACACCTTCTCTAGCAGCTTGCCGCGCGACATGGGCGGCTCAATGTGCTCAATGATCTCATCATCTTCCATGGCCTTGTTCCTGAGGCCGAGGTCGCTCCCTCGCTCCTCCTCTGGGTTTGGCACCTCGACGCGCACCTTCATTCTCACTCACTCATCTCATCTACCGGCAGTTCTCTCATCGCCAGCTTTGCAGGGTTGAGCTCGCGGCTTGTTGCGCAAACGGATCTACCCTAACTCACACGCAGCCTCCCCACCTTCCCCTCCCTCCGCTGTGCTCTGCATCTGTCCGTCGATGGGCACGTCACCTTGTCACTTTGAAGCCCGTCGACTGACATTTTCCGCAGTGGTATGCTAATGAAGCTCGTCGGAGATCCGCCTGCCACGTCCAGCTCATCTGCACCAGCAGTCGCAGCATCACAATCACGTCCGCCGCCGAGGCCGCAGGTATCGCGCTGGCGCTCGCAGATGGGATTGCGGTGGGTGCACCTTCTGGCGCTTGGGGTGGCCGCGGATTTATCAACGTGGGTCTGCGCGAGGTCCCCCCCATCTCGGCTGAGTGCGCTCCGGACCAGGACAAAGTCGTTACCTCCCGGAGCGACGGAGATGCGACACCATCCACCACACTGCTTCCCTTTCAACGACCCAGGTAAGATAAGACGGCACACACATCACATGGAGATCTACCCACCTGTGTGCCTGATCGCAAATGAGTGGACGCATTTCTCTGCGTGTATGTATTGTGTGGGTGCTGCTTGCAGTCTCTCGCCCCTCTCCCCGTCCTTGGTCTTTTCTCCGCGCTGATCAGCGGTCGGCGTTTGCGTGTTGCAGCATGTCAAACAAGTCCATCCGGGCGAACAAGCGGCGGGCACGGCACAGGGGCGGAGCAGACAGGAAAGCCCCTTCGGCCTCGCCTTCCCAGCTGTCTGCCGCCACTACCGTGAGGGCCGCCAGTGCGACGGCAACGGCGACGGCTGATGGGTTCGCCACGGCCGACTACCCTGCTCACATCTATCGCTCCATCCCCTCGGCTGTCGGCATTTCTCCGGGCCTCACCATGGACCCACTGCCGGCAAACGACACCCTTTCCGGCCTGGTGTCACCTCCCCACACCAGCCACGCCCCCCGTGTGGCCCCTCCCCCTCCGCCCCCCACCCCCCGCTTGTACCACCAGGATTACTCGGACCTGTTGTGGTTTTCTCCGCCCCTGGATGTGGGCAGCGATCAGGCCTTCAGCCACAGGGACGTGCTGCGCGACGAGACGCGGCGCGCCAAGGCCATCGAGCTCGGCTACGAGGCGTGCAAGCGCATCACGGCCATCTACAGCAAGACCTTCTACCTCGGCACACAGATGATCTCACCCGAGAAGGCCAAGAACCTCTGGGCCGTCTACGTGTGGTGCCGGCGCACCGACGACCTCGTCGACTCACCGCGGGCGCTCATCACTGACCGCCAGACGTTGGCGAATCAGATCGTCTTGTGGGAGCAGCGGCTGGCCAACATATGGCGGGGACGGTGCGTGGATGTGCTGGACAGCGCCCTGGCGGACACGAGGGACATGTACCCCTCTCTGGCGATCGAGCCCTTCCAGGACATGATCAAGGGCATGCTCATGGACCTCGACCAGCAGAAATACCGCGACTGGAACGAGCTGTACCTCTACTGCTACCGAGTCGCTGGCACGGTCGGCCTCATGACCCTCCCCATCCTCGGCACCTCACGAGGCGCGCGAGCCATCGACGCGGCGCCACACGCCGTCGACCTGGGGATCGCCTTCCAGATCACCAACATCCTGCGTGACGTGGGTGAGGATGCAGACCGGGGCCGCATCTACCTCCCCCAGGAGGACCTGCAGAAGTTCGGCGTGAGCGAGAGGGATATTTTTCAGCACCGGGTGACGGACCAATACAAGGAGCTGGTCAAGTACTACATCCAGAAGGCCCAGCTCTACTATGAGAGTGCCGAGAGGGGGGTGGCGCTGCTGCACCCCAGCGCACGGCTGGCCGTGCAGACGGCTTTGGACGTCTACAGGGGCATCCTGACGGTCATCGAGCGCAACGACTACGACAACCTGAGGAAGCGCGCCTATGTGTCCAAGCTCAAGAAGCTGACGATGCTCGTCCCCGCCTACTTGAAGACGCGATCCATGCCACAATGACGAGGGGCCACCAAGGGGGTGCATTTGGTGGGCGGTGCGGATGCGTGCTGGATGGGGGGTGGGTGCGTGGTGTGCTGGCAGGCAGATAGCTAGAGTGATGCATTAATGGATGGTTGGAGGTGAGTTGAGGGGGATGCAATGCCTGCCTGGGTAGTTTTTGACGATAGAGAATGAATGAGGGACAAGACTGAGCGGCCATCGCTCACAGAGAGAGGCAATGCAATGCGGGGCGGTGCGGTGCGAGCGGTATGGGCCCATCACGAGATGGCGGCTGTTTTCGATTTATCATTGACTGACGAGCGGGTGTTGTGTGTGTGTGGGTCGGTGCGGTGCTGTGCATGATGGTGGTGTGGTGCCTGGGAGGGAGGGAGGGGTGCTGTGGGGTCCTAGGAGAGTGCACCTACCTGACAAACAATGCACATAGCCAACGATCCAGAGAGAGTGTGAGAGGGGGCGGGACAGACAGAGAGTGCCTAGATAGGTAGGTAGGTAGGTACCTTCCTACCAACCAACGGATAAATGCATCCCGTCCGTCGCATACCTGACGCTGGGCATGGCACTGGACAGGTTCAGTCGATGTGTGGGTATTCATTAATGCCAACGCTTGGCTGTCCCTGTTGGGGGTCATGTTCAGTGCGGGAAGGGAAGTGCAGACCGACCTCGTCGGCCAACGTCGGGTGAGTTGAGCGAGGGGACGAGTGAGTGCTTGAGTGACCCACGCACCACATACACACACCACACATCGTGTACAAATCCAGCTGGCCGACGTGTACATGATGGATGGATGGATGGACGGATGAATGGGCGTGAAAGACAGACACAGCGAATGAATGCACGTGTCTTTGATACGTGTGACTGTGGAGTGAGTGGATGGGTGTGCCTCAAGGAATAAGTAAATGATGCCTTGATCGATCATTCAGCGTGCCCATGACGAATGAACGACTCACAGACCGTCACACCACACACAGACAAGACTACGTTCACTCACCCGTCGTCATGCACACAGCCGGTGCACCACATCACACCGACCAGTCGTGCAGGAGTGTCAACGGCGTCCCTCTCTCGCCGCCTCACAACGGCAGCAGTACCTGTGCTGCGTGGCAACGACCAAGGTGACAGCCAAAGAACAACTCCCGTCACGACAGATCACTGCTGTTGTGTGTGAGCAAAAAGTTGGCAAGGCAGGCAGGCAGGCAGGCAGGCAGAGAGGCGACACATGGATCGGAGAGACTGCCGTTGAAACGACCCGACTGACTCAATATGCTACACAGAAGTGCACTTCATGCCCGTCCCGCACACGCACCCATCCATCCATCCATCCCACTTGAGGATTATCCCCCTCTCTCACGTGGCCCCCGCCCCTTCCCTCCCTCCATCCAGCGATCCATTTCGCGTACATGTGTGTCACTTCTTCGAGGACGGCATTGCCTCAGCCACAGCCTCCCTGGCCTCAGCAGCAGCTTTCTTGATGGCCTCCCTGGTTTGCTCCGCGGTGGACTTGATGCCCGTCCTCTTGCTCTCACCCACGTCGTGCGCCTGCACACATGACATGTGCCAAATCCATCCATCGCTGACCACACGCTGTGCTGTGCTGCACAGATAGCGTCTAGTCTTGTGTCGTGTTGTATTGTGTTGTGTAGCCACCCCTTTCACTCCTGACCTTGACCTACCGTGGGTTTGCTGGCTGAGGCCATCCGTCCCTGCCCGGGTGGGGGTGGCTTGGAGGCCCTGTTCATCTCGGGCGGGTAGGTGCGCTTGGGCGGCTTGGCCTTGGGCCACTCAGTGGGGTCCTTGGTGCCCCCCACCGGCCCCTCCACATCCTCCCACGCCTCGTCGTACGTCTCGTCCCACGTGTACTTGAGGACTGGCTTCTCCACGAAGTTGTGGAGCGGCGCGGGGCGGTCGACGATGTGGTCCATGTAGAAGCCCATGGCGGGGATGACGGTGCCGTCCCGCAGCCGGGTCTGCATCCGCGGCAGCTGCGTGTCGAAGATGCGCAGCGTGCGGCGGGCCATGTCGTCGGTCTCCTTGTGGCGCACGAAGCCGATGCGACCGATGCAGAAGTTGGTCTCCTCTATCACCCAGTCGGGGTCCTTCTTGACCAGCTGCGCGTCCGTCACAGGCTGACCGTCATACGCACCGAACCATCGGGCGGAGATCCGCTGCGACAGAGGGGCGACCGTCAGCCTGCCCTGCAGAAAGGCACGGCTGCTGCGCACTGCCAACGCCATCCTGTTTGCCGACAAAAAAAACGAATCGGGAGTTGCCCCTAGCTCGCCTGTGGCCTAGGGTGCTCCCTGAAACCACTGCCCAAGGTCGCGCGCAGCTGATGTCTGTGAGTTTGACGTGCTCCACACCGCTCACACGTCCATTGAGTATCAAAGTCTGCGAGTAGCTGTGCAGATCTTGTCGCTTGAGCCATGTCAGCTCCCTCGGTGCCGCTGAATCCCGAAGTTCCTGGCAGCCATTCTCACCCGGCCAGCCAGCCGCTCCTATGGCAGACCTTTATGACCCGCCCAGCCAACGGCAGCTACATCAACACGTTCTCCTTCTCCCCAGACAACAAGTGGGTGACCTACCTGGCTGTGCATGGCGCCAGTGTGCGGCACCTGTATGCCATCCATGTGGACGAGGGCGTGCCCAGGCGGATTGTGGACCCTCTCAGGCTGACCAACACGGCACTCAGAGACGAAGATCTCTCGTGAGCTGCAGCCAGACAGACAGACAGACAGACACACATGAATCGAACGAATCAATGCGTTCCGGTGCACTCACTGCACACGTGTGGGTGCGTGTGTGACGTCATGTGCAGGTTGGAGGAGAAGCTGCAGCGTGAGCGGGCGCGTTCGTCGGGCCTGGGTGTGACCAAGTACCACTGGAGCACGGCGCACAACAGCATCCTCCTCCCCTTCGGCAAGGCACTCTGGATCAAGTCACTCCCGTCGTCCAGCACAGACGAAGAACCCACCGAGCCGTACTGCCTCCTGGACGCGCCGCCTGACGACCCCCACCCGATGCTGGATGCCCTGTGGTCGCCGGACGGGCAGATGGTGTCGTTGGTGAGGGACAAGGAGGTGTATGTGGTGGGGGTGGAGGGCGAGGGGGAGCCTGGCGTGGCGCTGCAGCTGACCAGTGGGGCGAGAGGCAATGGCGGATGGACTACCGGGCTGGCAGAATATATGGCACAGGAGGAGATGCATCGATTGCGAGGTGGGGGTGAGGGAGGACGGACGGCTACGATGGATGGATGGATCGGTGGATGGATGGATGTGTGTGTGTGTGTGTGTGTGTGTGTCTGAAGGCTACTGGTGGTCGCCTGATTCATCCTACATCGCCTTCTGCTCATTCGACGAGTCGCACATCCCCGGTGGGTCATGGCATGGCATGGGATGGCACAAGACAAGCACCACATTACTCACATACACCCACCCCCCACCGCATACATACACAATGTGTGTGTATCTTTCATGAGATGGCTGGCTGGATGGATGGATGGCATGCAGCATACGACATAGTGCACCAGCACGTCGTCAAGAGCAACCCGGCGGCCGAGGGCGTTCCAAAGGAGAGCCACCACTTCGCCTTCGGTACACACCACACACACCGCACCAATCACACCTCCTTGATGAACGCACCCACACAGACCAGACACTCTCTGCATGGATGGATGGATGGCGGTAGCGGGCTACCCCAATGCGAAAATGAGGTTGGGCGTCATCAAGGTGCCTGGCAAAGATGAGAGGGAGAAAGCGGCCAAGGACGTCCGACAGGGCAGCAAGCAACCAGGTAGGCCGCCCGGCTGGTGTCTATCCTACGTGCGCACATGTGGGTTGTGTGTGTGGTTGATGGTTGTCAGATTGTCTGGCTCGCGACGTGTTCAAGGACCCTTCAGTGGTGTGGATGGACTTAGGGCCCGATGACGAGGTCTATGTCGCGCGTGTCGACTGGGTCGAGTAAGCACACATCGCACACCACACACACCGAGGTACACCACATGCACACGTGCGTCTTGTGTGTACCTGTGTGGTTGTGTGGTGGTGTCTTGTGTGTGTGCGTCAGCCTGCCCACGGCGAGCGGACGGCCTTCCCTCCTCGTGCAGCTGCAGAACCGGCCGCAAACAGAGCTGCACCTGATGCTGTTCGACACGGCCACAGGCAAACCCACTCAGGTGACACCACACCACACCACACACGTGCTTACAGCACAACATGGCACTCCGGCATTGTGTGCGTTGTGCGTTGTGCTGTGCTGTGCTGTGTGCTGTGTCTTGTGTGTGCATCAGGTGCACACAGAGAAGGACGAGAAGTGGGTTGATTTGAAGGACTTGTTCACTTTGGTGGGCAAGGAGGGTCTCTACCTGTGGGGCTCGGACTCGCCAGGCATCACCACACTCTTCCTCAGAAGCCTCTATGACCGGTGGGTGGGTGAGTCAGGGAGGGAGGGAAAAGGGATAGGCATGCAGACCCTTTGTGAAGAGTATAGACTGTGTCGCGTGTCTGTCGTGTGTCGGTCGTATTTTCTGATCAGCTCGATGGCGATCCCCCTGACCCCGCCGACGCACAAGGTGATATCGCTGGTGGCGCACGACACGTCCTACGTCTGCTGGCAGGGGTGCGACAACACCGACCCCTGCAACCACCACATCTACCTCTCACCCATACCGCCCATCACCACCACCCCTCCCACGCCCCCTCCCCCCGTCCCCCTCTCCCTCGCCCCAGGTGTGCATCAGGCGATCATCTCGCCCGACAAGTCCATGTGGATCCACCAGTTCTCATCCATCAACTTCTACCGCGGCATCTGGCTTCGCAAATTCGACCCCACATCGGTGTTGCGCGACTCAGGCATGCTTCCCAATCTCAACGGGGGGCCGGCTGCTGGTGGTGTGCCGACAGCCGGCAGCAGCGGCACCCAGGGGGACGCGTCGATGGCTGATGGCGATGGCAATGGCGGTGTGGGTGAGGATGGTGGTGGGGCCAAGGGCAGGCGGCCGCCTGCATCCTCGAGCGAGCCGTCGACGCAGCGGCCGCGTGTGGGCGAGAAGGAGGACGGCAAAAGGGAGGGGGGAGAGAGGCCCAAGGTGGCGCCGAGCGATGCGGGTCTGGGTGCGGTCGTGATAACGGTGCCGAAGGTGCAGGCGGTCCACGGCGGGCTGATGGACATGTTCTACGGGAAGCCACACTTGTTCACCTGCCACAACCGCACAGGTGGGCTGAGCTCGTCCACTGCCACACTGCCTGCCGGGCCACATACCATACACACACTGGTCGCCTTGCGTTGTTTGTGTGTTATGGAACCTTGTATATCTGTGTGTGGGTGAACCAGGTACGCGTCTGAACGGCCTGTATTTCCTGCCCGACAAGCGTGTCTATGGCGAGGGCCCCTACCCGTGCATCGTCTCTCTCTACGGCGGGCCAGGGGTGCAGTATGTGACCAACACCATCGACCAGGTAACCTAGGCCCCCCCCTCCCCCTCCTGGCCTGGACACACCAAACACACACACACACACACACACGACTCTCACTCACATCCCCCCTGTATGCTGTCCAGGTGTTCGACTACCAGAGCCAGCTGCTGCGGACGCTTGGCTTCCTGGTGATGAAGATCGACAACAG
The DNA here is from genome assembly GCA_001179505.1 of Vitrella brassicaformis. NCBI lineage: Eukaryota > Vitrellaceae > Vitrella > Vitrella brassicaformis. The sequence continues at coordinate 40,257 of CDMY01000394.1, read as the reverse complement.
GGGCAGCAAGAACAGAGACCGCGACTTCGAGAAGGCTGTGCACCTCAACATGGGACGCATCGAGCTGGAGGACCAGATCGACGGCGTACGGCACCTCACGGCAATCGGACTGGCCAAGGCCGACCCCAACGACAGTGAATACAGGGGCGTCGGCATCTTCGGGGCTTCATACGGTAGGTGGGTGCTCAGGTGTTTGTGTGTCCATCCAGAGGGGCAGTCAGTCAATTATGGCGTCTGTGTGCCCATACGTATGTGTGTGTGCAGGTGGGTATATGAGCGCGATGGCCATCTTCCGCTTCCCCGAGGTGTTCCGCAGCGCCGTCGCCGTCTCGCCTGTCACATTCCTGTAGGCACACACACCCACACACATGCAGATGGATGGATGGATGGATGGGTGCGTGTGTGCAGGGAGGGCTACTCTACGCACTGGACGGAGAGGTATCTGTCGCTGCCCAGTGAGCAGCCCGAGGCCTACCACGAGTCGAGCGTGCTGCCGCAGGTGCGGTACCTCAACCCCAGAGAGCACCGGCTGCTGCTCATCCACGGCCTCCTGGACGAGAACGTCCACTTCAGACACTCGGCCGCACTCATCGAGGTGGGCGGGCATATAGTACATGTCAAGCAAGGGGAAGATCCATTTATGCAGTAAGGTGTGTGTTGTGTGTTGTGTGTGGCATGGCATGATGGGCATGATGGGTGTGTGCTGCACAGCGTATGAACGACGTGGGATTCTCATTCGACCTGATGCTCTTCCCCACACAGCGGCACTGCATCCGACACAACGAGAAAAAGTGAGGGAGGGAGGAAGGAGCAGAGACAAGGATGCGTCCACTCAACTGTGTTGCTGGTGTGTGCGCTATGCGTGTGGTGAATGGAATGCAGGAAGAGGCTGCTGCGTCACTTCGTGACGACGCTGCTCCCCGACAAGTGGGCGTCGCCAGCACTCAAACTGCTGGACGCCCCGCCGCACACAGCGCTCACCGATATCCTCGACTTCCAGACACTGTGGAACGCCTTCACGCAGGGGGCCGCAAATAGCAACAAGTGACGTGACGTCGGGTTGATGTGGTGGTGTGAAGGAAAGCCCCTTGCAATGCAATGTGTGTGTGTGTGAGGGGGCAGTGTCTGAGGTAGCAATTGCGTGCTGATGCTCGCGCTTCTTGGGAAGGATAGGTACAGGTAGCCGAACGCCTTTATCTGTAGCCAGACTGTAGGTGTGTGTGAGCGTGTGGCGCGTCTCGTGTGTGTGTGTACGTGTTGTGTGGCCAATTTGTGTGCGTGAAGACTGTGCGTCTGTGTACCTCTGTAATTCAGTATACGTCCTTGACCACAGTCCCCCCAACCACTCACCACAGTTACCTCACCCCCCCACCCCCTCCGTCAGTCATCTCACGGCTGACCTGCATCCGCAGAATGCTTTTCAGAAAGGCCTGCCGCCGCGCCTCGTCAGCATTTTTGGGCTCAGAGATGAGAGCCAGGAGCGTCGAATAGCTCAGGTTGGCCCCCTGGTGGCGGTGATTGCGATCAAGGAGGACGGGAGGGAGGCACGACAGCACATTGTGGTGATCCATCGGCCGGTATGGTCTGGGGGGCTGCTGTTTCCGCTCTGAGAGTCTCGTGAACTCCTTCTCCTTCTGCTTGTCTGGTGCTCTGTTGTTGTTGTTGCTGCGATGGCTCTTGTCTGTTTTCTTGTCGGCCGTGGACGACCTGCCCGTCTTCCCCGTGTAGACCGACTTTGAATCAAACGACAGACTGATGCTCGACAGCACCGACGACGCGTCATCGTCTTCCCGACGACGGGCAGACGCCTCCTTGCTTTCTCTGTCGTGTCTCAGCCGACAACTCCCTTCAGCCTTCATGATAATTGGCTTCTTGCCAGGCCGGGCCGATGGAGGGGCCCGGCGAAGAAGTGCCCGTTCCACTGCTGCATGTGGGTCTCGAGTTCCAGCCGCTTGACCGGGACAGCAGGCTGCGACGGCCCGTGGCGCAGGTCAGCGAGGCTATTGGAATGGGAGAGCGACGGTCCAGTAGTATTGTCTGGTGGGGGTGGTGGCGAGAGGCGCGACGATGGGATGCGGAGGGTGGCCCTCTCGCGCCGGCAGAGGTAGCGCCAGAACCTGTCATTCTGCACCTGCAGGCAAAAAACAGACAGACAGACACACATCGACGACAGTCACGTCAGTGCAAATTAACAAGGGAGTTGTTGCAGTGCCCACTCCATCGTATGGCTTCATCAAAGGGTTCGGGGGCTTCATCACCGCTGCAGTGATGGCGTCCATTCCAGTAGTCGGGGAAAAGGGTGAAACGAACGGCATCCTCTTGCGAGCTTAGACTGCGTGGCGCAGCTTTCCCCAATTGCACCTTTCTGTGTGTTGTGCGTGTTTACTCGTCCAATTGCATACCGGATCTTGAAGACAGAGGGCTGATCTGTACTCTGCCGCAGCCGAGGATGGCTCTGGCTTGCCACAGCTCAGCCGAGCCGGGCCTCAGCAGTGGCCGTAGCCTGCACCTGTCAGGCGCACTGCCCAGGCACTCGCCCACCACTGGCAAGCACAAACACGGGGGTCTCTATCGCGGATCTGCCACATATCTTTGTGTCGGTGTTGTGTGCGTTTGTGCTGTGTGTCTTTTGCAGCCAAAGAGGTGTTGGCGCAGCTGCTGAGTGTGCTCTTCTTTCCCAGCCACTCCGTCGAGAGTGTCCTGGAGGGCAGCGAGGGCGTGACAGTGGTATTCGGCGACCAGTCGACCACCACCAGGGATAGCGGCACGAGCAGCAGTGAGGAGGGCGGCGAGCGGGTCAGCCTGGAGCAGGCCCTCTGCGCCACCTTCAGCCGCCTGTCGCTCAGGTTCAGCGAAGGCCCCGAGCATCAGCTCACGCTGCACGACGCACTCAGGGAGGGCAACCACCTCCTCTACACCTGCCTGGTCAGCAAACACAGACAGTGCGTGGGCTGGATACCTGCACGTGCCTTCATTCTCCCTCTCTCTCTCTCTCTCTCTCTCTCTCTCTGTCTGTGTGTGTGTGTGTGGTGTGCTTGGGCGTCAATCAGATTGACACCAATACCGAGATTCATGCGACTGACAGCGAGGGCAACGGACCTCTGCACATTGCGGCGTCGTATGGCCGCACTGAGGCGGCCGCGGCGTTGCTCAGCCGTCAGGGCCATGATCTCGCCTACGTCAACAGGCGCAACCAGCGAGGATACACGCCCGTCGACTGTGCTATAGAAGGGGTGAGTGCGTGAGTGAGCGCCTCAACACACACACAAAGACGATCATGACTGTCTCGTGTTCTTTCTGTGTTCATCCTGCCTGCATCAGAGCCACGCATCTCTGCCTTCGTTGCTGGAGCGTTACGGCGGGTGTGCGAACTCGTATGGCCGGGAGCCGCCCTGCGTCCTGGTGTGGGCGGTGCAGCGCAGTCTGCCGATTGTGCGCGACATAAGCGAGTGGATGGGGGGTGTGGCGGGCGAGAAGGGCATTCCCTTCAACGCCCTCTCGCTCACCTGTCGCACCCTGTGGAACGAAATCAACAGCCAGGACTTCTACTGGCAACAGGTGCGACAACACATTGGGTACTGGGTGGGTCGGTGGGCCCGCCCACACGCGAGAGTCTCTTTATTTATTGTGGGCGTTTTCGTCCTCACGCAGAGTTTCCAGCGGATGTGGCCGCTGGCTTACTCGGCCTTCGAGCAGGGCCTCGTCACCGACACCTCCTCCCCATCCACCACCAGCCCCAACCCCTCGCCCACCCCCGCCACCCAGCAGCCGACGGATCCCTCACACGCCATCTCCCCCATCAGCGGGTCACCGTCACCTGCCCTCAAGCAGTGTGCCGCGACGAAGGTCAGGCACAGCAGCGAGGGTGTGGATGGTGAGGTGGAGGACAAGATGGCCAACGATCCACTGCTGCTCACACGGGAGAGGGAGAGGGAGAGGGCACACCAGCCAGCGGCCGTGTCAGCGGAGCAGGGGCGGGCAGAAGGGCACGTGTAAGCAGGGAATAAGGGAGGAACAAGAGACAGACTGTGGGCGTGAGTGCAGTGTGTGGTGTGGTGTGGTGTGTTGTGTTGTTCGGTGGCTGGTGCGGTGCAGGTCGTGCGCTTGCCCGACGTGGAAGCGCCGCACTCGCGAGATGGTCAAGGGCAATATCTCATTTGACGTCGAGGTCTTTGAACGGTGAGTGAGTGAAGCACGAGAGAAGAGAAGAGCCTACCTACCTCCGACACAGGAGTACATCCATCCATCCATCCGCTTCTCTCTGTCTATGAATGTGTTGATGTGTTGATGTGGTGCACTGCAGTGAGCGGAAGCCTGGTTTTGCCATGTCATGCATGCCGGCCAGCGTGCGGTGGTCGGCCCCCTGCCGCAAGTACAGAGTGTCGTACGTGTCGGTCGACAACGTCGCAGAGTTCGTCGACGAGTCACGACTGGTTCGTGCCACCCATCCACACACACGGAGGATGTATCTTATGTATGTGCGTGTTGGTGGTGTATGTGTCGATCTATCTGTTTTCAGCGGTTGGTTTCTCCCGAGGTGCGGCGGCACCGGCCAACCCCGCACGATTACTTCAGGCCACCAGGCATCGCAGACACGCTCCGCAACCTCAAGGTCAACACACTGCCCTTGACACTATGGACTAGTGGTGGTCACTGACTGCATGTGGTGTGGTGTGTTGGCCATGTTGATGTGTGTGTGCGTGCAGAAGGGCACCCCTGTTGAGATCCAGTGGAAGATGCGTCGCGACAGCCCCTTCGGCTGGTGGTTCGGCGAGGTCCTCTCCGTCAAGACCAACACCACCACTGTCGTCACCGTCGCTTTCAAGCACTTCCCTGCCAACTCCAGATGGTACACACGAAGGCACATACACACGTGTGGCTGTGGCAAATGTGGTGTGGGTGTGATGGTCAGGTATACGATTGAGCTGCGTCCAGGTGCGGACGAGCCGACTCGCAACGGCATCAGCGGTGGCTGGGTGGGCGGTATGCGGGTCGTGTCGGCCGAGGAGCGTGCCAGGTGGTACACCTACATGCCCAGCACCCCCTCCAGCACTGGCAGCAGCGGCGGCGGCACCCAGTAGATTCGCATGGTGACTAACTCGACATGGCGACAGAGACGCTGTCATTTTTACCCCGACCAACATTCCCCTAACTCTTGCTTGTGTTGCCGTGTGCGTTGTGTGACTGAATGACGTGGCCTGCATTGTTGGGTTGTGGTGTGGTGGTGGTGCGTGGCGGCTGGCTTGTGTGCATGTCATGCTGGTGTGTATGTGATGTGACCTGCTAGTGCTCAGTGGGGGGGAGGGGATGATTGTATTGTCTTGTCTTGACGCTGGTGGGGGTGGGGGATGGGGGACTGGGCCTAGGAATTAAACACTGGCTTCTTGTGTCCACGAGATAAGAAGCAGCCAAGCCAGCCTTCTCAAGTCGTGTCTCTGTCCTGTCCTCCTTCATCTCGTGTGTTGTGTTGACCGTGTAGTATAGCACCCTGTTGATAGATACCCCACTCAGACAGACACGCCTGCACGGTGGGTGCGATGGTGTGGTGTGCTGGTGTGCATCCTTGCGAGCCGCCTTGCTTGCTGATGCAATGCGAGATTGGCGCAAGGCATGCACCGCACCCGCCCACCGACCTGTGTGTCCCGCAGAGCGAGTGACTTTCATTCCCTGTCCGTCCGTCTGTCGTCTGCCCGGCAGCTCAGCTGCATCTTTTTGCACACATTGTCTCCCTCTCTCCTTCTCTCTCCTTGCCGGCCTGCCTGCCTGCCTGCCTGCCTGACACACACATATATCGCACTCATACGTAGTCACGTACAGACACGACCACCGTGTGCGTCTGTCCATTTTGCGGGCCACGGCCGCAAATGCGTCCTTGTTTGCTCTATCGTGCCCAGCCGTTTCCTGGCCTGCCTTCATCAAGACGGGTGAAGGCAGGCCCCGAGACGGCTTGGCATGGCAGAGAGGACAAGTTGACCTAATGAGAAGTCTCTTTTCCCGTGCAGTGAGTCTGTCGCTTGCGCTGGTGTGTGTGGTGTCTCCGGCTTTCTTGCATCGGCCGTGTATCGCTGTCGCAGCAAAGACGGTTCAAGAAGGCCAAACCACACGCACAGAGACAGATCGCGAGCAAAGAGAGCGATGTTCGTTCTCTAGGTCTATATCTGTGCTGTCTGTCCCGTTGACTGATGCTCCCCCCCTCCCTCCC
>CDMY01000394.1:8503-33755 GCA_001179505.1 Vitrella brassicaformis | reverse complement strand
TCCCTCCCTCCCCCCCAGCCCACCCAGCTGATGTGCGACACAATGACGTGAGTGTGCTGCGCTGCGTGCGATGCGTGTGTAAGGCGGGCGGAGCTGCTACCTACCGTGTCTTCATACACACCGACCGGCACTATGGCATACATACCGTGGTGAGTGAGGTATTTGCTGAAGGCAGGCAGGCAGGGAGGCACACATACATTCACACATACACACATACATACAATCACATGCGTACATACTTACACAACATACATACTCACTCCTGCCTGGCAATTAGCTCAAGTGCGTAGGGCACCCCATGGGCGTCTTGGTTGGTTGGTCAGATTGGTGCATACTCTCTCTCTCTCTCCCGTTCCCCCCGACCTGTCTGTCTGCCGCTGTTTGGTGCGGTGTGTTGTGTTGTGGCGTGGCGTGGCGTGGCGTGGCGTGGCTGTCCGGCTTGCCTGTCGGTTCAGGCTGCCCGCCTGCCTTGTATCTATAGCTGAGGTTGATCTCACTCACTCACTCTCACTGACTGACTGACTTGTAAAGCTAGCCTGGCAAGCTAGTTTAGTGCGCAAACGACAATGGCCGGATTGATGGGCATATGGGATGGGTGTGGTGTGCGTGTGATGTCATTCATGTCATCTGTGTGTGGTGTGTGTCATGTGTGTGCACTGTTTGTTCTCCGCCAGCCGCCACTGCATGTATGTATGTGTGTATGTATGTGTTGTGTGGATGGATGGATGGATGGATGGGTGAACAGGTGTGGGTGTGGGTGGGTGGGTGTTGATGGTCTAATCCCTCTCTTGTCTGTCTGTATGAAGTGTTATAACAACTGCGATCATCCCTGTCTGGCGAATGCACATAACGGGCGAGCCACTGAGTGAGCCCTGTGCATGACCTCTCTCTCTGTCTGCCTGCCTGCCTGCCTCCCTGCGTCATGTCTGAGCTCTCTCTCTCTCCGGCTGCATGCTTTTTCTCATGGCTGCCTGGATGGGTGCGGTGCTGTCTTGTCTAGCCTAGTGACTGATGATGCGTTAAACGAGATGCAATCCAATGGAGTGCATGCCATGCCTGTGCGCGTTGAGCAATGAACGGGGAAAGCTCCCGCAAGCGAAGCGAGTACTGTTCATTGATCCGCGTGTGTGCATGTCATGTGTGCTGGATGGACGGAGGTGTCCATCCGTTGTGTGTGTGTGTGGATACACGGCCCCTCTCTGCTGGCAGGAACCTACAACATGTACTGATTGGCGAATGAATGGTGTGCCGCATCGATCTCGCCTGCACTCCGTCTGTGTCTCGCTGAGTGAGAGGGAAAAGGTGGCGGCAACGTGTCTGATAGACAGACTGTGCGGTCACTCTTTCTTGCCTCACTCACTCGGGGGATATATGCGTGTGCGGGTGGGGTGGGTGCACCGCCCATTTGCCAGCGAGGGCACGGCCAGCATTGAGGGGCGGTGGTTGTGCAGTCAGGGTGTCGATAGGCTCGCTCGTGTGCCCAACCCTACATCTTAGATCTTCCTGGCCGGCTACATGTCTCCCACGTGATTCGTTTTGTTTGCAATGCTTGTGCGTGTCGAGGAGATGCATTAAGATGGGTGGACGGGGTCATGACAGACAGACAGACAGACAGCCATGTACCTACGCGGCGAATGTGATGGAGAAATGACCACTCATGCCATGGTCAACCATGTTGTTGTGCAGCGTCGTGGACCGGTGTTCCGTTTTGGGCGGTTGCCTAACGATGCCTGCATGTGGTGCGCGTACTCAAGGGCATTCAAAATCACCTCATCCCTCTCTCTCGTGCGATTGCCAAACAACAGCACACACGACACTGAAGGACCGACCCACTGCCAAAGGACGGCGACAGAGAAACACCCACCCCTCTTGACCAAAAGGGCCGATATATAAAAACATAGGTACGGGCAGGCAGGCAGGCAGGCAGGCAGGAAGCTAGGCAAAAGAGGCACTGATGGGACGCGACAGACACGATGGCTGCCTGCCTGGCTGCAGCATGGAAGTGTCCATCTGTGCACGCATGTGCACCGTATCTCTCATACGTCGATCTGTTCGCTGGCGTATTTGGTCTCCACTTGACCAGCCTGCCTGACCAGCTCGGCCTTTGCCGTGGCTCCGTCTCCATCTCTGCAGCACAGCATCAATCCGTGACAGAACAGACACAAACATACACACATGTATGTGATGTGTGTGCAGGCGACTCGTCTGCGTCTCTGTCTGTCGGGGTGGATTATCTTGTTCGTTCTCACCCCTTGGCTGCGTGAAGATACAGCGCTTTCAGTATCGCGTAGCACTGCAACACACACACACACACACACAATCAATCATTGGGGAGGGGGTTGTGGGAGGTTGTGGGTGGGTGTGGTGGTGGATTTGACGCATATACCGCACCCACCGGCACGTGTGCTGCACGCGGCTCGTTCATTCGGCTGTCGATGAGTGAGGACACTTTCGCCATGTCGGGTGAGGGCGGCGATGCCCCCTCGGCCAGCGCCAGCACACCGGCGTGCAGAAACATCTCCCTTATAACATCTGCCCGACCGACCGACGGATAGACAGCATGCAGCCAGCAGACACCCACCGTTGGATGCACATCAAGCAAGGGCTATCTATTGGTCTGCCTGTCTGTGCGACTGACTGTGTGGCGTGCCTACCACATTGCTCGTATGATGCGAACAGGTACTTGAGGTCATCAAGGACGGCAGCCAGCTCACTCACCTGCACACACACACACACACCCCTTCCAGTCGTGCATCATGCACAGATGGATGGATGGACGAATGGCTGCTGGGCGCACTCACCGTTGCAATGAAGTCTTGTTGCGCCCACGCGCGGCTGCCCCTCATTGCCCCCAGCCATGCATCACCTACACAGAAACACACAGCACATCCTCTCTCTCATGGATCAACATATATATGCTGTCTTTCTGGCCGACCGGCTGTCTTCCTCTTGGCTGGCATGCCCTTGGCAATCGACTCAACCTCAGAGATCATCTTGGTTGCAGTCTCATCGTTACCTACGTTAGTTAACAGAGAGAGGCACACAGACATCGTGCGTGGATCTGATCTCATAATGAGTGCCTGTGTGCTCTGCCGTTCTGACTCACTGACCAGTGATGGTGAATGCGGCCACAGAAAGGACGTCGAAGAGCGGCTCGTAGTGCGACTGGAGATTGGTCGCCGACGCGCGACCCAACACAACCTGCATGCCCGCCCGGATAGACAAGTCGGCCGATCCAGATAGATAGCAGTCTCAAGACATATGGGCGTTGCGTCGTGTAGGTACGGTAGGTACCTTCATGGCGGCTTTGATGTCCTCCACCGAAGGCTCAGACACACTCCGAGCACCGCCACCGAGCCATTCCTGTCTGTAATGCTCGATGAACACCTGACAGCACAACGCACAAATTCCAACCACGGTAATGTTGCACCCCTCCCCCTCCCTCACCAGCCGAATGTAGAGTTTGACGAGCAGTCCCAGCGCTCCCATCTGGTCCTGTATGTTGGTGGGGTCGCACTTGCCGCGCCCCTCCCACACCCGCTCCTTGTACAGCCGCCACGCGTCCCCATACCGGTTCATGTCGAGATGGAACAGCGCCACGTGCCACCAGTTGTGGGTGTACAGGAACGAGCACAGCGGCCGATCGTCCCAGTAATGCGCATACGAGAGCAAAGTGCGCGCGCCCTCCGCCAGCCTGCCCGCGTTGTAGTCGGCGTGCGCCAGGCCGTGGTGCGCCCATGCGTCATCCTGCTTCAGCACCACACCCCTCTTTGCGGCCTCGTGTGCGGCATCTGCTTGCCCGTTCTGCTCGAGGCCGAAGCTGAGCATGGCGTGGTAGTAGGGGCTCGACTCATGGCTGCTCGCCACCTGGTCAAGCTGGCAGACGGAGAGCATCTCGGGCACACTGCCTGCGGCGAAATAGAGCAGCTGAGACCGCTTGAGAGCGAACAGGTCCTTTGGGTAGTGTCGGAGCACTTCCTGACACACAAAATGGAAACACGTACAAAACAGACAGATCATCTTTGAACGGTCTCATCTCACCTGGTACGTCTGTGCGGCCTTGTCGGGGTCGCCCTGGCAGATCCACGCATCCATCGCCTTCATATACAGCTGCGCCCGCGGATCAATGTCCGACACTCCCTGGCTGTCCCTGGTCATGGCTGCAATGAGAGATGCCGCCGCAGGTATGTCATACGAGCAGATGGTGCCGTCGGCCTCTGCGATGCGGGCGAACCAGCTGCCGGGATCTTTCGAGTGAGCCTCCTCGCCCGCATGCCACTCTGTGCCGTAGGTGAGGACGCAGTCGATGTAATTGCGATAGGCACTTGCTGCTGCTTCGTTCGACGTGTCCAGCGTATAGCCGAACTGGTCTTGCAGCATGATATCACCCGTCGACTCTCGTGGTTGGTTGGTTAGTGTGTTTAACGAGACTCGTGTCTGTAACCCCGGAGGGATCCTGTTGTTGTGGACTTCCCGGTTGGCTGCCGTCGAGAATTCGAGACGCGAGAATCTGAGACGCCCCCTCCTTCCCTTTTTTCTTTTTTCCTCTCTCCTTTTTCGTCCTTTGGCGAATTTGTTGCCTTGTTTTACATGACCGCCATCCGCCTCGCATCCCTTGTCGCCCTCGTCCTCTCGGCTGCCAGCGCCAGCGCCACCGCCATGCCGCCTCGCGATGGCATCCGCATGTCGGACGTGATGCCACTGCCAACTGGTTTTTTGTGATGCCGCCCGCGCATCAGCACATCATCCCATTGATAGACCACCGGGAGATATACGGGTATTGCTTGAATTTTTAGGCCCGGAACCACTACACAAACAGCCACATCACCATCCTGTTCGAATACTACCTCGTCTTCACAATACAGTACCTAAACATCCCCAATGGACAAGTTCGCATCACCGGCCGGCTTCAAGTATGTAGCCCAAGTAGTGGGCTGGGCTGTCATGTGCACTGTTTTCTTGCTGTTTTCTGTGTGTTGCCTTTTCCTTGTTTTCCCTCTCCCTTTTGCAGTTAGTCACGCCTTCGTTTGTATGTTCTTCGCCTTCGTTTTCATCTGCGTCCTCGTCGGTGTTCTCAAAGGGTGGCCATGAGAGGGAGGCGGGACACCGACATCGATTTCGTGGTTCGTGTGCCTCTGGCTATCCGTGTGTCGGTCGCCCGCCCTTACATTTGTCGAGGGAGAGCCTGGCATCGAAGTCGTCGAGTAAGAAGACTGACTGTTTGTAAGGCCGTGTGTCTTTTTTGCGCGTGTGTCTACAGATCTTTGAACGACAGCATCACTGTCGAGGAGGAGGTCAGGTTCAACAACAGGACGGCAGACAACCCACTCCGTGTCCGCCCCGTTCGACACTATGTCAACACCATCTTAGACAAGGTATGGCCAGCTGTGTGTATCTTCCTTATCTAGATGTACTGTGTTGTGGTGTGTCGCATGTTGGTGAGTGTAGCTGGACAAGTGGGTTGAGATCCTGCGTGACGGCAATAAGCACCAGGGGGACGACATCAACGAGGTAAGAAGCGGTGAAGTGGATGTGGTGGATGGTTGTGTCAGATGTTGTGTGTTGTATGTCGTGTGTGTGCTCAGTTGGTCTACACGGTGCTCACCACCCAGTTCGTCCTTACGGAACAGTTCCGGCAAGACAAGTAAGTACGCACAGACGCACAGACAGACACACAGGATGGTCATACCGTCCTCCGTATCTCCCTCTCTCTCTGGGTTTGCAGAGCGGTGTTTGCCGAGGTGGGCAAGGTGCAGGAGCGCTTCTCCTTCTGGCTGACCTACATCATGCCCACGCTGCTCGACCGCCTCAACCTGCTCCCTCTGCCCGACGACCTCCACCACATGGACATCGACACACCGCCACACAACCATGCCCACCACCACCGCTCACACCACAACGCCATGCGACCCAGCGAGATGCGCGCCCGCTGCCAGTACGCCGCCCGGCAGGCGCACGAGGTGTGGCTGCGGCTGCTGGGCGACTACCTGGCCGACTCGACCATTTCGGAGGACGAGCCCGAGGAGCCGGTGGGCTTCTTCAACCTCTACAAATATGCCAACAAGACGCAGGTGCGCCGCAAAAGACGAAAGATAGGGGTGGCAGATGGTCCATGTTAATGTGTGTGTGTGTGTGTGTGGCTGCAGCTAGTAGGGTATTTGGGTAGTCTGATGGAAAGTCCGGTGTTGGTGGCCGAGGAGGACGGCCGGCGGGCGGCCATCGAGCGGCTCAAGGCCATACAGAACCAGGTACGTGTCTGTGGGCAGGGAGCAGCTACTCGTTCGATGGATGTGGTGTGTTGTGTTTTGTTGGTTCATTTGCACTCGTTCGTGTGCAGGTGCACCTGCATCCTGGGGAGGCGCCCAGCACACCCACATGACAGACAGACAGCGGGGCAGATACACCGACGACCCACCCACCCATGTGTAGCTTTAGTATCGGTTGGGTGGCTGGCCGCTGTGTGAGGTGTTGTGTGTTGTGTGGGTCGTGTGTGTGTTTAGTTGGTTCTGTGGAGTCGCCTGTCGCATCCGTTCCCATAAGGCGGCCATGGGCGGGCGAATAGCTAAGGCTCCCATACTTGTTTGTGATATGGTCGGTGTGGCCAAGGGCATGGGCATGGGCATCTCAAGCGCCGTCACACCAGCGCGCAGCCAGATCAGTCACGCACTGATCAACCACAGCACTGCCGACGCCGAATATGTCGCCCAGGTTCATGCCCTCATGTGCTCGTGCACTCATTTTCATTCGTTGTGTTGTGTTGGTTTTCATCAGGCACAGGTGTATCGTCATGGCCGAGCAGGGTCGTTGGTACACATGCGAACGCCATTACAACACGTACTTGTCGAAAGTCCCAGTGGCTGACGGCAAGAAGGTGGACGACTTTCTCCCTGGATCGGTGCCGCCTGCCACCCGTGAGCTCACGAGACACGACACGAATGTGTATGTGTGTGTGGTGTGCGATGTGAATGCAGGCGCCAGACGTGTTTTCTGGTGCAGTCCGAGGCCTACCTGTACAGCCACCCGCAGCACTGCATGGGCCTCGTGCGCTCTCTTCGGGCTGCGGACGGCCGCCATCGTCATCACGGTGCCATACGACTTCACCGACCAGGAGCTGCAGCACATCCTCGCCAAGTAAACCACGCAGCACACCAATCACACCCACCAACCATGCACCAGGCATCTGCATGTGATGAATTCATTCCTCGATCAGCCTGCTGGCAGCACACCCGCTCCAACCGGGCGACGACCTGCTGGAACATGCCATCGAGACCTGCCGTACGTACAGGCTAAGGATGGGGCTGGGCCGCCTCAAGCTGTCGGACACGACACTTATGGTAGAGGAGCTGATGGGATACACATAGATTGCTCGTGGTGCGCTGCATACGAGAAATCGAGCATTTGCCACAGCCAGGCGGCCACCATATACCAGCTGCGGCAAGGAAACAGCATGCTGGACAACCATCGAAGCACACAACAAGTGCAAAACGAGGATGTCTCAGCCTACCGATTTGACATCATTTCATTGGTCGTCCTCTCTGCTCAGATCGCCGCCTACATTTTATATATTCGTTGGGCAGTTTCATCATTGGACCCGCAGCATACACCATCTACGTGAATCGGACATGCTGTTTGTTGTTTGTCTGATGAATGCTTTGACGGATGCACTGCACGAATGGTGACTGGCTGCATGAGATGACATTGAGACTCTTGAGAGACGCACCTAATCTTTGATTGAGATCCCATGCCATCGATGCAACCAAAAGACATGGGAGCCGTCCATCGGTCGGTCCCCTCGGTCTGTCTACGATCTGGCGAGACACGTCACTGGCTGCTCGCACACAGGGCACGGCCCCTCCAAACGGCCGTCAATCGCGTCCACATTGACGAAACTGTTGAGCCACTCCTCCAGACACTTGTGGTGGAACGCACCCCCACACGACCGGCACACGGCCGACGGTTGGGCCTCGCCCTCCAGCTGGCTGCCGTAGCAGATGCCGCATGTCACCTCCTTTGGCCCATCGGATACATCCATCCCCTGCTCACCCTGCAGTCAATAAGCAAGAAAGGAAACGCCGTGAAGGTGTGTGAAACGGTGTGTTGTGTTGGTTGTGTTGTTGGCTCGGCTGACCGTGTGTGTGTCGGGTGGCATGAAGTGATGCTGCAGGATGGCCTCCAGGTTGCGTCTCGGGCCGATCTGGGGGTCCCATCTGTCGCGGTGCGCACTCTCATACGCCCTTTCGAAGGGCTTCCTTGCAGCTTCGGAACCCATGAACCCCACGTGCTGTCCATTCACCGACCTGGAAAGGACGAAAGAAAGAGGCAAATGTAGGTGCTGCTCGTGGCTGTGTGGTTTGGCTGGCCGGGTTATGTACTTTGGGTTGCGCGGGTCGAGGGTGAGCATTAGCGACACTTCCGAGGTCAAACCTGATGGATGGACACACACGGATACCTACTGTAGATTGCGGCTTCGTGTGGTTGTTTCTCTTCCACTTGTTTGCTCACTCACCCAGTCGCCGCCTGAGGGGCGCATATGAGGCCTGATGTGATATGTGAGGTGACCACACACGCCACACACACAGGAGGCAGCACGGGTGGTTGGTGTGTGTTGTGTGTACTTCCCATCGTCGTTTTCTTGTCTGTCGGACCTTTTTTGGCTCGATCACCCGCGCGTGTCTGTGTATGTCGTCGCAGACGTCAAACCAACCGCTGAGGCCATCGACGAACCCCACAGCATGTCGGTACACACACGCCAGGGGGTGGACACACACGTCACTGCGCACACACACACACACACACACACACACCCGATACATGTCAGGCACACCCCTTTTGCATTCTCTGCGTGCGTACGGTTTTGCTGTGACGGTGATGGGGTTGGGGAGTATCGGCAGGTCGCCGCTGATCTCAGCAGCGATGGCACGGGTCCACGTCCGCGACACTCCACCAGCAGATGGCTGCTGCTCCTCCTCGATGGCCTGGATGAACTGCGGCGAATACTGGACACGCAGTTCATGGGAGCGGCCACTGCTGTCCTCTACCAACACCTTCAGGCAAGACACCACACAGATGAAATGAATGCAAAAGGGTTAACGAATGGATGGAATGAAGGCGCACCCTACCTGTAGCTTGTCCCATCCTGGCGTGACGCTGACCAGTCGGTGCTGCCCGAGGGACTCCAAATCGCTGAGAATGCGGCTCATCAGCAGCACAGGAGACCGCTCCGGCCTGCACAGACAGATGCAGAATGGACACTATCCATCCATGAGATTGGCGATGTAATGTTGCAGTTTCAGCGTACGGACGCCGGAGGGTTGGGCGGGGAGATCCTGTCCAGTGTGGACTCCAGCTCGTGCAGGATGTTGTCAAGACCATCGCGGCCCCGCAGACGCTGACAGGTGACACCGACCAACAGCGCAACAGATGACCTTCTTCTTTTTCTGCCTCTGGCTGAATGGACGTGGCCCGGCCTACCTGTTCGAGATCCTCTTCACGGTCTTTGAGGATGTCGGCCAGCCGCTCATCGCCATACACTCCCACACACCGGACGCCGCCTCCACGCATCCCATCTGCAGCACGAAGGTGCAGACACACCTCCAGCTCACGACCCTGACAGACACCACAGACAGACAGAAGAGAACACACGTCAGATCCCTCAATATTCGCGAAGATCTGTGAATTCACCCACCCACCTCAAGCATCCCATGGACACAGAAGTCCTCGGACCGGCAGCCACCCTCCCCGTCTGCCGCCCTTTTGGTGCCTCTCGCCTGGCCGTTGAGGGCGCCACGAGGGCTGACTGCCGCAACTGGGCTCTCGGATGGCGGCAGCCGAGAGAGGAAAAGGCACCTCTCCACAGACATTTCTAGGTGTCGTCGATCGTTTCCTCGCCGCGGCCAGGAGTGCGCACGGCTCGGGCACACGAGTGTTCCGTTCACTTGGTTGCGTGATGAGAAGTCAAATCTTGAGGTTCATTCAACGGAGACACGCAGCTCAAGTCGCTCTCCTGTTGTCTTACTTCAGCAGCTTCTGTAGATCCTTCCCACTCTGTACGCGGCTTTCCCCTGCTTGGATGAAGAGATCGGCATGTGCAGAGGCCAGAATGACCCCGAGAAGCCACCGAAGAGAACGAGCAGGCGGGGCAAACACAAGTCAGCTCACTCTCTCCTCTACGCATCCATCCATCCATCCATCCATGTGTACACAAATCACAGCGCAACGAACACAGGAGGGCGGTAGAAAAGGCAAAGGCACCACCACTAGTGTGTCATCGCCGTGCATTCCGTCATGACTCGGCCACATTGACGAAGGGGTTGGATATCTCCTCCATCCCCTCAACTGGCGACACCAACATCACCTGAACTCACACACACGCATCCACGCAACGCAGAATCAGTGCGGTCGCTGTGTGTCTATGTGCTTACCGCAGTGCCTCTGGCGACCACCAGGCCGAGCTGGCGTGTTTCGTTGAGCAGCTTGAACGGATCATCGGGATCTGCTCCAGGGAAACACAGGCCAGTTGACAAGATGACCAACAGACAGATCCACCGAGTACCAGACTGTTGTGCGAGTGCGGTGCACCTCTGCGGTACTCCTCTGTGTCATCGAGGACGAGGTTGCACACCTGGTCATGGCCCTTCAGGATGCCCGTCACTGACGGGACATGCATCACAAGCATCCGACACACACACGCACAGTTTTCCCTCAAGCTGGTGCCGTCAGTGAGTGGGTGTTGGTGCTGACGCACTCACCTTCTCTGCCTCCGTTGAATTTGACTCTGACCCTCTTGTTGAGGTAGCGGTTGAACTCAAAGATGGTCTTCTGACCCTCACGCTTGCTCATGATGAATGAGATCTCAGCGGGAGGATCAATCAAACGAACAGATCTGCCTCTTCAGTGCCGTACTCGACGCGCAGATTGGCCGCCTCGCTCATCCCTCTCTGCGAGCTTTGTGCGAGCTTAGCTGATGGAAGAGGGAAGATCTAGCGCCGTTTCGCTATATGGATAGGCACCAGGGCACGCAGCAAGCCGATCGCCATCCACAAACGACCTCTTTCAATCATCCACAATGGGTCTTCTGGAGCGACATCTGCGGCTCCCTGCGAGGAGGGCCACAGCAGCAAGGCCGTGCGACGGTCCCTCTCTGCAGCCCGCGAGGCCGCCCTGCCCACGCAGATCTGCTGATGACGAGAGGTCTCTGTGCGGAAGACGGGGCTTGCCTGTGAGCAGCAGAGGAGCAGTTGAGCCTCCTCTTATCCCTTACCCTTCATGGCGGTCGAGGCGGTGGTTTTCCATGACTCGTACTGCAGCCGATGCGGATCCGCCGCGGCTTCTGAAGGAGAATCAGCACCAAAGGGTAAGTTAGTGGGAAGGCAGACGGGGGGAAGATCAAATCAGATCAGATTGGGGTGCATGGCTGATGCCTATGGGTGCTGTGGCTTCTTGCACACGATGCGTGCCATGCCATGCCATGCTGTGCCTGTCCTGATGCGTTCATTCCATCTGTGTGATGTGCGCCTCTGCCTTGGACTTTGTTGTCGGGTGGGGTGGGGTACCCTGCGGCATGCGGCAGCCGGCCTGGCCTCTCTCCCGCGTGACTGCACGACGGCCGTTCAGCTCGGAATCGGCCGCAACACAAGGTGACAGCCGGGAGGTTGCGGCTGCGTCCGGAGAGGGACAGTTGAGGCGGACACAGGGGTCTCGCAGGAGCGACCAGGACGGTTTCCATCGGAATGTGGAGCTCAATAAGATGCTCGGGGCCACACAGACGCCAGAGGAGGTCGTGAAGCTGCTTGAGGATGAGGGACGGAACATGGACACAGTAAGAGAACCAGATAGATACTCACACAGAAAACGAGGGCCTCCATGGTTGGATGTGTGTGTTGGGGGGGGGGGGGTGTCAGGTGAATTTGGTGACGGGCGTCCATCGGCTAGCCAAGTTCAGTGGGGGCAAGCAGGCTCGCGCGCAGTTCTACAAGCAAGGCAAGCACCAGAGTCTGGTGCGGGAGTACCGTCGCTCGACGGGCGGCGAGTCGCCCACGCCCGTCCATCAGCTGATTCTCGAGAAGGCCTCGCTGTTCGTGACGGTGCTGCGGCGCATCCAGAAGGACCTGCAGGGCGGCAGAGTGCACCACTCGGCCGTCAACCAGGTCATGACCAACACGGCATGGTCGCTCGCCACCCTCGGCTTCGACAGGGAGATGCTCGAGGACAAGTACCCCAGCCTGGCTATCGCCATCCGAGAGATGCTGCTGGCCATCGCTGAGCGAGCCCCCCGCAAGCTTAAGAGCTTTCCTGTCCAAGGCCTGTCGAACCTCGTGTGGTCTTACGCAACTCTGGGCCTCGACGGCGCGCCGCACGTCCGTCTGTTTCGCGAGGTGGCGCGAGAGATCCTGCGTGAGGGCCGCGTGGAGCAGTTCCATCCGCAGGGGATTTCCAACACGATGTGGGCGTTCGCGACCGTCACTGTGGAAGGTATGCAGATACAGACACGGGAAGTGAAGCAGCGGCTGGAGGACCCATCGGCCAAGGCACTGGCCCTCAACATGACCCCCCACCCGGCCACAGCAGCCACAGCAGCCACACTCGGCGAAGAGACTGCTACTGTCCCCGACAGACGGCGTGCGAGCGAGTGGGAGCTGACTGACGTCGATTTGCCGGCAGAGGTTGCACGGCCAGAGTGGGGGGCGGCCATGACGTTGCTGATGCGGCGGGCGGCAGGGTCAGCTGAGCACTTCAAGCCGGGGGAGGCGGCAGCAGTGCTCTGGTCGGCCGGCATCGGCTCCCTCTTCTGGGAATACCGGAAATGGAGAACGGCCACTGACAAGAACACCAACACCAACACCAACAGCAGCGAGTGGGCCACCCCACCACCGTCGGCAGACGAGTCGGCTCGGCTGTGTGATGCCTTTGCGGCTTTGTTGGGCGCGGGGCGTGTGATAGATGCCTTCCCTGCCAGTGCCCTCACAATCGTGGTCTCATCTCTGGTCAAATCCTTTGCCTCTGCAGGCGGGCGTGACGGAGCCACCGAGCGTCACCCGCAGCTGTTTGTCCGGCTGGCCGACCGGTTCACCCACCTCCTCACCACCAAGCCAGAAGACTTCTCGACACAGGACATGGCCCACACGGCTTGGGCGATGGGGCAGGTCACCGTGCCGCACCCGGCCTTCTTCGACGCCGTCGCACGAGCGGCCATCCCCCGTCTTTATGACTTCAGCAAAACGGGCCTTTCCCACGTCACATGGGCACTTGCTGAGGCGGGTCGGCTGGATGGCGACTTCCTCAATGCGTTGCTCCGGCACCTACGGTCACTTGGAGAGAACAGCGAGATGGTTGTCAAGACGTACGACATCGAGATGGTCAAGACGGTCGTCTGGTCGCTCGCATACAGCCAGCAGCTGGACCGATCCGACTTCGACTTCCTCGCCAAACAGGTCACGAGGTTCCTCGATGCGGCGCTGAGGGATGCCAACGGCGGGAGGGGCGCTGCGGTGCCGAAGCAGCCGAGGAAGGTGGACTTGTTGAGCGGCGACCCTCCTCGCGTACTGGCCGAGACGGAGAATCTGATGGTGAGTGGAGTGGGGGGAAGAGGGAGTGGGTGGGGCGGGGTGCGTGTGTGGTGTGGTGCTCTCACCCCCTGCTGCATTCATTATTGATGCATGGATGCCCGTATCTATCCATTGTGTTGCTCGCGAGGGTGGCTTTGTGTGCTGTGCTGCCAACCAGGCAACGACCCCTGCCCTCACAACAACCGGGCCAGCTCTCATCCGGCCGTCCTTCCAGCAGCAGTGCCGCTTCTTCTCTTACATCCACTCACACAAGAGGGACCCCTCCACCGTCACGACTCGTGAACCACCCCGCCCCCTTGAGGACATGCCCGACACACTGGCGTCCATCAGCTCCCTGCAGCTCATGCTCAACAACAGGCTTAGGGATGCTCACACTCTGGAGGCCTTGACACGGCTGATCGACCGGCATGCTGCCGACTTCGACCGCATCAATCTGGTCACAGCGGCCCATCGGCTGGCCAAGCTCAAGAAAGGTGGCAAGGGGAGCTCTGTCAGTGGTCCACACGAGATGAGGGTGCTGCAGCTGCTGAGTGCGGCCCTCGACAGCCAGCCGGGCAAGTGGCGGAGCCGCGACGTGGGCAACCTCTCATGGGCACTGGCAGTGTTCACCGAGCCGTCATCGGATAGTTCAGCATTGCACGAGCTGACTGACAGCATTATGGTGCGCATGGATCCCATCGTCGCAAGGGAGCTTCATCGCTTCATCCCCATCGAGACGGTCAACCTGCTGTGGGCCGTTGCCACTATGACGCAGAAAAAAGTCCTGCAGCCAGCCAACCCGCTCAGCAGCAGCCGCATCGAGAGCATTGTGGGCCGGTTCGTGTCGACCCTTCATGAGTGCAGCTCCCAGGGTGTGTCCAATGCCTTGTGGTCGCTGGCCATCCTTCACCGGCACGGACACCGCAGCCCCCGCCTATACGAGGCCTTTGAGCACATCAGCAAGGGGCTGTCAGAGGAGTGCGGCATTCCCCCTCTGTCATCCTTTTCGGCCCAGCACGTTGCCAACATCCTCTGGGCCTTCTCGTCGGTGCGCATGTGTCCCAGCCATGTGGTGGAGAAGCTCGCGAATGAGCTCGGCCAGCGGCTCGAGTCCTTGTCACCTCACGAGCTGACTGTCTTCATGGTCTCCATGGCCAATTTCGTAGCCAGCATCGACGGGCGGTCGGCAGCTGGTGATCGTGATGGTGGCGGGAGCGAGGCAGCCGGCTCAGCACACCCATCTGATCCCCTCACGGCTTTCCATGAGAGAGCGGCGAATGAGGTTCTGGCCCGTCTGCGGCGCTCCTCCATCTCGCCCCCACAGCTGTCCAAGCTCCTCTGGGCCTTTGCGGTCGCAGGCAGCTGCAGACACGCCACAGTCCAGCAGCTGTTCGCTGCGGCAGCCCTCCACATCCACCAGCACGTGACTGACTTCTCGTCCTCAGATGCAGCCGCAGCCGCTTGGGCTCTCTCCACCTCGCGAGTCCCTTGCCGCACCGCTCTCGAGTCGATAGCAACCAAGGAAGCGTCGAGGCTGCTGAGTGGTGATATCCGGCCTTACCGAGCGCAAGACGTCAGCAACCTTGTGGGCAGCTGCCGGCGGGCGGCTATCGACCATGAGCCGTTGCTGAAGGGTGCGCTGCGTCACGTGTCGGCAAATGCTCGGCACTATGGATGGAAGGATCTGGATGAGGTCGCTGGGGCTGCCATGGCGAGCGGCAAGCCAGTTGATGAACTGATCGACGTCAACACGGCACATGAGATCGGTGACACGGTTGCATCGCGGGTGGCCGATGAGCTGGAGAGGTCGGCTGTGAGCCTGGATGCCCTCTGCCGGCTTACCACGTTCATCGAGCGGCTCCTCACCACCCCATCAGCTGCCCCTTCCACCTCTTTCGCGCGGTTCGTGAGAGCGTCCGAGCGCATGTCGCACCAAAAGGCGCTGCTGCTGTCATGGACCCACCTGGCGAGCCTCGCGCAATCACACGCCAAGATGGCCGGACTGTGCGCCGACGAGGTCGTGTTCACTGGGGTGTGGTCTTTGCTAAGAGGAGAGCTGCTGAGCCGATCGGCCCTTCTGCCGTGGAAGGAGCCGTCGCTTTATCGGCGTGAGTATCCGGAGGCCGTGGTGCACCAACACCGGCTGCAGAAGTTCCTCCGTGGCTCATCATTCCCCCTATCACACGACGCGATTATGGATGCGTGGCGACGGCGGTTCCAGCTGGAGTGGGGGTGTTTCCATGTGTGCGTGGATGCGCTGAGATGTGCGCGTGTTCTCGATACAGAGTACTTGCATGAGCTGGCGGGGAGAGTCAGCCGTGTGGTGGGGAGTGGTGGCCAGTACAGTACCTCTAGCCTGCATCTTGCACAGCGAGACCGCCTGCATGACTCGCTCTTCTCTCTGCTGCCCGATGCTTCTCTGTCTGAGTGTCATGTGGTGGTGGCCAGGGGGTGAGAGCCTTTGTGCGTGATCTGTATGCCTGTGTGTGTGCACCCATCCACGAGGGAGCCGAAGGACTCACTGTTTCTTCCTCTCTGTGTGTGTGTGGTGTGTATCATGTCTGTGTGCAGGTCTTCTACAAGCCGCCAGGGTGGATAGTGAATCCCTACACCCCGTCAGATGGCATACTGGGCGGCCTCCACAACCAACGAGGTCAGTCACGTCACACACGCTCACACACACACACGTGTGCATGCATTCCCAAATGTATGTGCACACGTGAATCTCTCACACGGTGGGTCAGGGATGAAGAGGGACGAATCGGATGAGGCAGCTGACGACCAAGCCGACGACACATCCGACGCCCCTGGTGGTGGTGGTGATGATGGCCCTGGTGCGAAGGCCGGCTGTGTCGGCTCGTCGATGCTGCTGCAGCAGTGGGTGCGCGACCACTTTCCCAGTGAGGTGTCCAACGACCCACTCGTGTCATTCGGCTTTACACACAGACTCGACATACACACCAGCGGTGAGTGAGAATGAAGGGAAAAAGGGGCAGGGCGAGCCGCTCGCTGTGTGACGAATATGTATGTTCGTCCCGGTGGTCTCTGTCTGTGTGTATATCAGGTCCGATTCTCGTAGCCAAGACGTACAAGGGTTTCTACTACAGCCGGCTGCTGTTCGAAGCTAGATATGTGCACAAGGTCAGCCAGCCAGTGGCCAGTGGGGTGGGAGGCCTTGCAACGCGTCACCTCACTCACCGGTTGATGGCAAACTCGACGTGTCGTATCGTCATTCATTCGGTCAGGAGTACATGTGCCTTGTGCACGGCGACGTCGCGCCCGGAGAACACAAAGGTACACACAATGTAGTCACACAGTGCCAGAACTTCCGCGTGCCACCACGTGGCTGTCCGTCTGCAGTTGACGCGAAGCTCCGCACCAGCCGTGGCCCCCAAAACAGCCTCTTCACCGAAGTGTCCGACGCTGGAAGGGTAAGCGGGCAAAGGGAGCCACACACAGTTCCTCGACGTGGCCTGTGTGTGCCTGATATAGACGGCGCTGACCTTCTTCGAGGGGCAAAGGGGCTACCGCCACCCCGACACTGGCGAGGTGCTCTCACTGTGCCGCGTCAAGCTCGTCACTGGACGGACACACCAAATCAGGTGGGGTGAGTTATCATCATACCATGGTTGTCATGCTGCTCATCCATGTGGGCGTGTGTCTGTGAGGGCCACGTGCTTCTGACAGGGTGCATCTGAAGCATGCTGGCCATCCCCTGGTTGCCGACGCCAAGTACCTCGCCGGCACGGGCCTCGGCAACACCGACAGACAATGGTCAGTCGGTCGGTCGGCCAAATGAAATTGCACACAAGTCCAGTCAGTCAGTCCACACAATATGCTGATTGGTTGGGTGTTCTGGCTGTGCGTCTGTCTGTCTGTGTATCTGTGTACGTACAGGTGTCCCCGTGTGTTTCTGCACTGCCATCGGTTGAGGTTTGAGGATCTGTCCAAGGAGCCGACTGAGGTGGACTGCGGCCTGGCCCCCGACCTGCAGCGGGCGCTCGACACACTCGAGCCCGTCCAAGAGTGATGTGATACGTGGGATGCGATCGATGGGGATGGATGGATCCCATGGATGGGCGGATTGGGAGCTGCGAACAGCTCGAGTGCCGGCCAGATGCATCTTACAATGCTTGATTTTGCACTCACGCGAGGCAAACCGAAGTGCAGAGGCGAATGTAGTGGCTAGAAATGCAGCATGTACAGCGAAAGCAATGAGTGCAACCCCCGCAGAGATTCCGATCTTGCCCCCCACTCGCGGCTCGCCCCCCATTTGTGACAGATCAGATGCAGCCTCCTCCGCCTCAACGACGCCACAGTGCAGAGGGGGGTACAAGCCCGACCAGCCATCATGCCTCGGTACCAACGCCGATGCGACTTGCAATGGGCAAGACCAACAAATCTCTGCGAACGTGGGTGCCCGCATCCCGCTCGTTCGAGCAGCAGCAAACTTCCCAGGCCATCCGCCATGAAGGCCGCAGACGGAGCAGCGTGCCTCAGAGCCCGCCGACTCAGCGCAAGTCCGCCCTTGCACCTGAAGCAAACGCAGACAATAAACAGGATAGCGTCACGAGGAAAGGCAGGCGGTTCTCGATACCTTCGGACGAGAAGATCAGCTCACCACCCGGCCAGAGACTCTCCCGTCAGCTCAGCCCCAAACCGCCCACTGCAACACAGCCGTCCGTCCACTCGCCTTCACGCCGTTCAGCAAATGAGGGCCGCAACCCTCCCCCAACCACACCCGTCCCCCCATCTCGCCCACAGGCCTCCCCAGTCAGCCTCTCGACACTCATGCGAGTGCGGTCATACGCCAAGTACTGGCGCGCCAAGGCCAAGGCATCGGCGGTCAGCTGCCGCATGCAGGAGCTGGAGGAGAGGGAGGGGCGTGTGCGTGAGCTGGAGAGACGGGCGAGGCGAAGGACGGCTGCTGATGCTGACGTGGAGAGACGGCACATGGAGTGGAGCGATGAGATCATGAGCTCACTGGCGGCAGCTGAGAGGGAGGTGGAGGCGCTGCGGGAGACGAATGCCCACCAGGGGAGGAGGATTGAGAGTCTGCGCGAGAGGGAGACAGCATTGGAGGCTGAGGTTGAGGAGGGCCGCCAGTTGCTGGAGGCGCAGACACTCGAACATCGCAGAGAGGTGAAATGCATGGACGAATGGAACCGATCCATTCGTTCATCTGAGGAATGAGGCACGCCCTGCCTTTCCTCTCCTTGCGTCAGATGGACGCCATGCGTCAGAGTCTGGAACTTCTTGGCGACCGCCAGCACAGCCCACAGGGGTCATCGGAGTCTTTGCAGGATACAGACGCCCAGCAGGAACTGACGGCAGTGATGGAATCGCACAAGAGAAGCCAGGAGGCCCTCAGACGCACATGCAAATCATTGGAAAAGTAAGTATGTGGTGCCTGCTGTCTGTCTGCGCTGTCAGTCTGGCACCTCTCGTCGACTGAATGACCTGTGTTGTGTGCGGTTGCTGTTAGGGAGCGTCATGAGTTGCTGGACCGGATTCATGAGTTGGAGAGGCAGCTGGACACAGAGAGGGTGGAGAAGGACCGACTGGAGGGCGAGCAGAGGGACCACTTGGCGCGCATCGGCTACCTCCAGCAAGACCTGGATAACATGAGACAGAGGGTAAGGAAGCCAGATCTTGGCTCATTGAAGTTTCGTGTCTCAGATGAGTGTCTGTGTATCTGTGGATGTGTCCATGCATACATAGGTGCAAGAGTTGGATGAAGAGCTGGGCCACAGGTCCCGCATCCAGGCCGCCAACCTCACCAAGCGAGTCTCACTCGCAGACGAGCTCTTCCAGTCGGAGCTCCACAACGCCGCCAGGCGTCGTGTGGTCCGCTCACACACCACCGGTGCTGAGGGACCATTTGGCGGGGGCCAGCGGTCCCTCAGCAGTGTCGATGAGAGCGACGATGACTCAGACCCCCCATCTGACCGCCACGGCTCGCAAGACAGCAAACGGAGACAACACTACCAGTAACACAAAACACCACAAGCAGATCACCACGCACTGTGCTGCTCGCCTCTTCAGGCGCAGCAACACTGACACATACGGTAATCGCGAGAGTGCGCCATCCGGTGGCATAGCAGCGGCCACTGAGGAACAGAGGGAGAGTGACGCCGCTTCTCCGTCCGACCCGCTGCCGACGTCTCGCCAGATCGACCTGGAGGCGCTGCTGGCCAGGGCAAGGTGGAAGAAATAGCTCACGCAAGAAAGACTGAGGTCGACCTGAGGCTGATGGTGGACAAACTGGAAGCCGAGAACAACCAAGTGGGTGTGCCCTATTCGTAGAATCACACAGATGCTATGCTTCCACTCATTCACTTGGTGTATGTGTGTGCGTGACAGATGAGAGCCGAGCTGGAGAAGGCATATGCCCAACCTGAGGTGGGAGGGAAATGAGAGAGGGACATGAACACCCTCATGTCTCCCCCTCTCTGTCCCTCTAACAGTCTCCCATTCTGCACACGCCACCTCCACCGAAAAGAGCAGCGCGGCCCGGCGGGACAGGTGCGGACCACAACTAAGCCGCGCATGCCACACTGTTTGAATCCGACGACCAGCCTTGCTGCCTTCGTCTTGTTTTATCAATCAGATGGCATATCGAGCAATGGGCCTTTGGTGGATGCCCTCAGCCTTCAGGCACAGCGGATGCTCGCACCAGCAGACCCCCAAATGCCGGACCCAGCCACACGACACCAATCCGCTGCCGCAACAGCCGCTGTTGCTGTTGCCATCAAGGCCCCACCGCCCAGGCTGGTGTCGCGAGGGTGCAATGCACCAAAGAGGAGGAACACCCGCACTGAGTCGCTTGGGAGCGACCCCAGACGGCGAAGACGGTCCGTGAGTGGCGCAAAGGTGAGCGCACCGGGTGCTCTTCCCAAGGCCTCGCCGCCATCCGAGCCGGGCGTCCCTCACTGGGCAGCCAAGGGGCGAAAGCGGCGACAGGGAATGGGCCAAGAAGATGCAGATCCCTCGTCGCCTGCCGAACGACACGCTGCCCTGGTGTACCAACCCCAGGCTGCCGAAGCGATAACCTGGAGTCCACCCCCTGCATCCCCTAATGGGCCGGTATGCCCCACATCAAAGCCATGGTTCCAGCGGCCTTTGTTTGATTCGCCGACGCGCGGCATGAGACGCATTGTCAACGGGAGGCTACAGGTATGTCAATGGGACTCGTGCGTGTGCATCAATGGTGTCTGCAAGTGCATTGTGTGTGACTTGTGCCCACAGGACCCGTTCTCTCCCTTCCCCGTCCCACCGATGGATGGCTCACATCCTGCCCGCCCGAACCTTGCGGTGTGCAGACGTGACACCGACGAGGGCTATCAGGTCAGCGATGCCAATTCACGTATGTATGTGTACATGTTGGTGATGTATGTGATATGTCTCGTCTCACCTTGCGGCTTCAGACATCTCGCTCTGCCCGCGTGTGCGTCGTGAGTCACGCCAGCCCCCGTCCGCCGCCCGTGCGGCTGGTGTCTCTCCCGCC
Organism: Vitrella brassicaformis; assembly: GCA_001179505.1. NCBI lineage: Eukaryota > Vitrellaceae > Vitrella > Vitrella brassicaformis. Next base: position 12,704 of record CDMY01000394.1, on the reverse strand, counting down.
GACGCCGCGCATTCAGACGAGGCCCCTCCCCGTCCACCCATTCTGTCCACACGCCCCTCTACCCTCGCCATTCCCGCCACTAGCCTCGCCGAGACCGAACATCGCCCGGCTGAATGCCGTCGGCTTCGCCTCACCTCGGCCGAGCCTGCCTGTGTGTGAGGAAGGAGTCGTGCAGACAGTCGGTATGGGCCGGCCGAGAGTGTTACTGGAGGAGAGTCCGGCTGTCTCGTGTCAGAGGATCGTCTGCTGCTCTGCGACGTGACGTGGATGCAATGCGTACCTTTTCCACGAACGTTGTGTGTGCATGCCGCTAGTGGTGCACTGACTTACCTTACCTGATGGCTGTTGATGTGTGTGCACATGAGCTCATTTCGTGGTGTTAGCTATGAGTCAGGCATTCGTTCATCCATCCATCAAGTGCGGCCCGTGTCTGTCTGCATAGTGACGACAAACTCGCCCCCTGTCCCCTGCACCGCAGCTCAGCTGGCCGGCAGCCACGCCCGTGGATCTGCACGAACATGTGACGCCAGCCAGGTCAGTCGCGTGACAGGAAGGCAGAGCCACTCATCAATGGGCTTGCTATATACAACATGTGGATGCATTGCAATCAACAGTCAGCATTCAGTCAGTTAGAAAAAAAACGGCAGACAGTCAAGCGCACACACAAGGAAAAATACAGCACAGAAACGATACATGACGCAGCTAGCTAGTGCGATGCATAGTGGAATCCCTCAATCAACGCCTCACTCACTCTACACAAGCCCGAAACGAAAAAACCATACCTCTCATCCCAAACACGCCCCTCGCTGCTGCCCACACCTTACGCCAGCCCACCCACTCAGGCATCCGAGACAACTTAACACAGTCCGCAGACAGACAGACAGACAGGCAGGCAGACAGGCGACGTTCAGGCAAACTCAGCACGGTGAATGAAACACAAATCACGCGAACCACCTGACGGTCCATCACATCAAGGCAGCGTTTCTGTCTGAGGCGTGCAGCAGACAGGCCAAACAAGAGATCGGGTGTCGTGTCGTGTGGTGGGCTTGCCATGCCATGAAGGGCGGTTTGGTGCTCCGTACTTGCCAGTAGGGCTATGTTCGTTCGCCGCCGAAGGATGCAGCCTTCTTGAAGGATTGAAGCGGCACGTTGCCGACATCACTGAAAGCACACACACACACATTCAGGTATGGACCACACTGATGCGTGTGCCTGCCTGAATATCTTGTTCGGCATCTTTGTGTCCTCCTCCCGTTGCTTCTTGGCCTCAGCTTCACTCAGCGGCTTGACGAAGACGGCCTGCTTCTTGGAATGCACATCATGGCCGAGATGGGTCAGGAATGACGGCAGCGGCGGCAGATGAATTGCGTGGAACATGTCCGAGAGTGAGTGAGCGCGGCGTGTGGGCGCCTCGGCCGGCGGCTTCTTGAAGTCCTGCAGTCCCTGGTTGCCGAACGAGTCATACACCTTCTCCATCGCCGAAATGAATACCTACAAAGTGGCTGATTGCTTCCTAGGGTGCTCCCTGAAACCGCTGCTCTCTGAAACCGCTGGAAGGAGAGAGACTTCGGGTTGAAAGATGGAGAATCTGTTCACGACCATCCCGCCGCCCGTGGCGCACAAGAAGGACGGGCAGCTCACTCAGCAGCAGCTCGAACAGTTCTTCACAGACGGCTTCGTCATCCTCCCTGACTACATCACCCATGAGAAGCTGGAGGCCTGCAGGGGCGCCATGGACGCCATGGTCGACACACTCGCAGACAAACTCTACAAAGCTGGTACGGTCCGTACAGCAGCAAGAGAGAGAGGGAGGGACAGCCCAGCCGGGTGTGGTGTGTAAGGTGCGTGTGCTGTGTGTTATTTGTGCAGGCAAGATATCGGACAGGTGCGAGGGGTACGGCTTCCGCGACCGACTCATACACCTCGACAAGGCATTCCCCGGAGCGGCGGTGCTCATCCACAAGGCCACCAGATGCCCCGACGCCTTCAAGGCCATATGGTTGGGGACAGCCAGTGCAGGAAGGGCCAACCAGCCCATCTATCTGGGTGTTGTGTTGTGTGTCAGGTGCGACGAGCGTCTGTTGAATGTCGTGGAGCAGCTGATCGGCCCCAACATCGCCGGCCATCCCGTGTGGAACCTCCGCTCAAAGATTCCCCAAAACGAGGTGCGTCAATGCGTCACGGGAGTGACGTGACGCACCTCTCGTGGTGTCGTTCGTGGTGTGTGTGCAGCAACTGACGGTGCCGTGGCACCAAGATGCTGCTTATCTTTCACCAGAGGCGGACCGCACCCTCACCGTCACTGCATGGGTGCCCCTCGTTGACGCCAACCTGACCAACGGTTGCCTGCAGGTAGGGTAGCCAGCCCACGGCAGCAGCAGACAGCCGCGTGTGTGCTGGGCAATGTGTGTGTATGTGTGTGGTCAGATGGTGCGTGGCGGTCACAGGAGGGAGAAGGTGGCTGAGCACGTCTGCTGCGCGGGCAACACCTGGTACGTCGACCTCCCTGAAGACGAAATGCAGCGCACTCTCGGTAGCCACATGGACAGACAGACAGACAGAGCGAGAGCAGCCAACACACCCACCACAGCACACTGAGGCTCTCTCTCTGGTGGGCAGGTGTGGATCTCTCACGAGATGTGGTGACCTGTGAGTTCGGTGTGGGCGGCGTGCTGCTCTTCAACAATCTCATCCCTCACCGCAGTCTGCAGAACCGATCGGACGGCATCCGATGGAGCCTCGACCTTCGCTGGTTCAACCCCACTCAACCCACCGGCTTCTGGGGTACATACACACACACACACACACCACCCCCTCCCCCACCCTCACACCCTATCAACGAACGAACACATGTGTGTGTGTCCTTCATGCCATGCAGGTCTGGTGCCGCCCGTCATGATGCGCGACGCGAGCCGGCCGGGACTGTCCATTGACTGGTCCAGCACCGAGACCGACCGACACACCACACAGGGAGGCGGCAAGGGCGAGACTGAGGTGGCCGGTGGGGATGGTGACGACAGCGAGTTCGACACGACGAATGGCGGGCCGTGGATGGAGAGGTGGCGCGTGACGCACGAGAACCGACACACCAGGGCATACCTCGACAGGAAGGCCAGCAAGGGCCGGTGGACGGGGGGCCAGTGATGTGATGGCAGCGAGTGGAGTGACGGGGCACGTGCGAAGTTGCTGTCGAATTATCTATCTACGCGCGGCGGCCCGGGTGATATTTCGGCGGGGTGGATCGGATGGTTGGTGGGGGAGTTGGGTGTGGGAGGCTGCGTTGTTGATATGGGTAGGGAGGGTGCTGATGTGATGTGATGTGATGTGTGATGTGACGTTGAGTGAGGCCTCTGCGTCCGTGCCGTGCTGTGGAAACCGCGCACAAGTTTTCCTTCCTGTGTCTGTCTGCCTGCTCGTTTTTCCGTTCGATCCGCTACGCAATTATAGAGACGCAGAAGTTCTGTCTAGAGACGTGGTCTGTCTCTGCCTATGAGTCCTTCAGAGAGAGAGAGGGAGAGGGAGAGGGGAGGGATGGATCCGTCATCCATCCAGCCAGGCAGGTAGGCAATAAGAGGAGCACCCGCCCCACGTGCGTCAACACGTGTACGGGTGCGCTTAAAACCTCTCAATCGGTCGCCTCGTTCGCTTCGTTCCGTAGAGTTACATACACACACAGACACAGACAGACAGACAGAAAATCCACAGAGATAGAGAGGGAAGTGGTCAGTGAGACATGGATATAGAGGGGGCCGGTGTGTGGCGCGGCACGGCACGCTGCATGCTCCATGGCTGTATGGCTGGCTAACAAACGCCCGTATGGCTACAGACATACCATATGCAGAGGAGCAATGAATCATACCGTCGACCGCTCTCGAATACACGGAGGGAGGCAGAGCAACACAGACATCAGAGATCGACACAGACATTAGAGAGGGAGAGAGGAGGGCTGAAAAAAGATGGATAGATAACACACGCAGGCCGTCTGCATGCCGGCAGGCATTCAGGGAGGGAGGGAGGCAGGCAGGCAGCCAGTGAGGGGTGAGCCTGGTTCGTCATCCATCCATCCCTTCATTCAAAGCGCCACCTCACACACGCACTCGATCGCTCTCACATGAAGGCAGCATGAGATGTACCCCAGCTTCCTCACACGCACCGCATCATCATCACAAAATCACCCAATCCCCCAGACCCACCCTCCCCT